>LUCM01007378.1:126611-148552 GCA_008360955.1 Fasciolopsis buskii
CGCCTATGAGCAAACTATTTGGACAAAATGGATTTTACAATACGCAAGCTCGGAAGACCTACTGGGACAACCACAACAACAGTGACCTGCACGAGGAGAGAAGCGGCTTACTGACACAGTTGAGCAGCTCACATCACGACAGGACTAGTCGAGCGTCAGAATGCGGCTCGCACGTATACAGGAAATTTCGCATATTTCCTTCGAGGTAGACTTACAAAATAGAATGCTTTCTTTAAGTCTACGACGTAGATCCCAACACATGACGAAAACGAAACTGCTCACCCAACCACAAAAGAGGGCAACCGCACCACCAACCCAAGCCTGTTCCCGTGAGCCCAGACAACGCCAGACTCTTCGCCGATTAGTTTGGTCAAACATGGACATGACTTCGCGATCAGCCACCCCTTGATGATTATTGAACACGCCGGTATTTTACTATTCATCAGACACAATTATGAACTATATGAATAACACCAATACAGCTCGGTAATCAATCAAAGATATTGCTTCGATATCACGGGTTGTACAAACAATTCTAAACTCATAATGTTTCAACGGAAGACCACATCAAACGGAATTACAAATTTTAGCTGACAAGCAAATTTCATAGGGTAGCTTTCGCTGTACAGGTGAGTAAATTGGCACTAGTAGTCCAACAAATAATTAGGTGTGTTGCAAGTCCACAAATGAAGTTTAGAATGTATAGGCAAGCCATTCGGTCGCCAACGACTCTACAACCCGGGCGATACGAGTTGCACATCGGCTTTCCAGGAGATCCTAGCAACTAAAACACTACAATCCATCTAACAAATACGACTTCGGGCCGGGTTACGAGGAACAGTCATTTGACGAATTCACCACAAAAGTATTCTGACTGATTGTGATAAATTGGAGTCCGTATTGCGAATCAGATTTCCCAAATAATTGAAGTCGTCGTATTTCTATCGTTTCCGATTGGTAAGGAAAACAGAACACTTTCCATATTGTCGGTGATTGGCTTTCTGCTTGTTACAAAATTCAACAAGCCAGCTTGTCGCTTTCCGAATTGAAGAATTCGCACGTTTATAAACGGCAACATGTTGAATTCGCTAATATTCTTTTTTACGAAAACATCGGAGAATATAGTCATGATGCGAAATCATTTCCGTCGCGTTACTCACCACTGGCAACTTAACGTAGGACACTGCAATCTTACAACGCATCGTTTCTTTGGGCTTCACCGACATATGCAGCAGTCTCTGATTCGTGATAAGTCAGCGTCGTCCTCACAAACATTAGACAGTCAATAAGTGTGTTAACTGTATCGGTATGTAGCTTCACTTAACGGCCTGCAAAACTCATTGGCTGCACTGTTTACGTAATGCATTCGGCGTTTGCTCCTCAACGAATGTTGTTTCAATCTTTGTGTCGAATCATTGTTTGGGTGTGATGGAAATACACGACTGATGATTCATAGTAAGGATCAAACACCTATGCAGAGCTTTCGTTGTTTCCCTTCGTCTGCTTGATTGCCTGCTCGGCTAATGAGATCACTTTATTTTGCGCACGTCGGCGCTTCTGTTGAGCTGGATTGTTTGTCTTTACCCTCCGACTCGCCGTTGACCTCATACAATGTGATCGTGATTTGTTTCATATTTATGAGCTTGTTCGTCGTTTTCACAGCGACTTTACTGGGACAAAACACTCTCATGATCTCTCCTCGCTTGAACTTACCTGAGTCTGTACATCGCGAATTTCCCCTTAAAGTGAAAGACCAGTCGCGACGGTTTCTTCAGGCTGCTCCTAAGTGCACCGCGCTAACCAAACATGCCTGTTCCGTCTTCACTGATTACTTACGTACCCCCTCTGTCAACAAATACTGATCTACTCATCCTCCACTCCTCGTCGTAGTAATCGCGTGGCTCATGGTTCTAGTTAGATTGTTGCACTATCATTCCTGGATGAACTCACATGTTGAGGATGCCCTAGTATCCGTCCAAGGGGCTTTTGAATCCCTATACCCACGTGGACGACGCATACAGTCTTAAGACAATCGGATGGTCGGATTGGATCACTTTTACCAACAGTTACCTCCTGGACAAGTAGGTCTGAACAAATTCATTCAAATTCATTTTCCGGCCACGCACTTGCCTAGCTAAATCTCTCTCCTGAGTTTGATAATTCAGCTCCGTTGAAATATAAGTGAGAAGATCCGAACAAGTCACGATAGTTTTCCGCAGCGATTCGCCAAGAAAAATGCGCTATCAAGGCCAGCGATAGGAAATTACTCTTCCGACGCGGGTCAAATCATGAGCTAGAACCGGTAAAGTTTACACAACTGGTCACCTCTTCCAAAACATGCGGAAGATAGTGCCAGTGACTAATAATCGCACTTTGGGACTTTGTGTCTCCTCTCTGTAGGTTAGTTTTCCCTAGCCATTGAAAGATTTTTCACGATTCACAAAGTGATTCTCAAGCAGAGTCATCGTCCATACACAGGGCTAGTCATTTAAATGAGATTTTGCTGCTAACCCATTAAAGGAGTGCCCATGTATGGGGCTGACTGATTAGGGGTCTACGCGATGCGCATGCCGGATAAGCGGAAGTAACCGCGATATCGGTGCGTGCTTTCGGGGGAATGTTGACTGTCCATCTGTGAGCCAACACGTGCTAACTTGTAACTAATCAATTACGGTATGACACGCAGTAAACTGGCCTTACTATAACCGTAACAAGGGGTTTGTGTATACTCGAACTTTGATTGACAAAGTGACCGGACTAACTGACAACTGCTCACCGCACTTGTAAATAAAGGTTCCCACTATGTTGTTTTTTTAGTTTCGCGATGCCTTAGTAGAAAATGCTTCTTGCCAATTTATCATTAGAGGAAGCAGAAGTGCGAAGAAACTGTGTAAGAGGGGAACACATGGGAGAATAGTATTAATACGACAAGTTCAGTGGGGCATTTATTCACAAATTGTCATACTTTTAAGTGCTCATCTGCAGAGCTCTTTGACAAGCATATGCAGTTTGCTAGCTCAGAAATGTTGAACTTTTTGATGCGGATGATGATTCAGATGATAATGGCGATACTGCTAACGATAATGCTTTGGATGTCGATGACAATCATGACGTTGCTGACTGTGAGGATCAAAAGTACTCAAATGAAGTATACCATCTTGAAATCACGTGTCATTGTTTAAAGCGAAGGTGACTTTCTGTCAACATTGCCCCACTGGTGAAGAGGCACCTTAAAGAAAAAAACTTGGGAGAATTGCGATCATCTACTTGATTATCATACAAATTCATTTGGCTCCGAGTAAACCAACGTTCTTTACACACAAAAATAATGTAGAATATAGACCAAACTTAGCATTCCATCCCCCTGGCGGTTTGATTGTAACTAAGTGTCCGTTAAAGCTAGCTTTGTTATGATTAACCGAAGGAGTCTCCAGTGTCATGCGAATCGGTTCGGAAACAGCTATGCAGTTAGGTTTTTCACCATAGTTTGTACCTTTTACTTCATAATCGCTAGTCATAGTGGTTAAAAGAATGAACTGAATGACCTTAAACGCTTTCTACTCTAACCACGGTTACCGGAAGCCCCGAACTTATGATACGATGTTGAGAGCCAACACGCAAAGCCGCTCCACGGTCAAATTGGTAACATAGTAAACAAGAGGTACCCAAGGTTATCGAACAAGACTGTAAAAAGCACTTGAAAATACTGCAATCTTCATTACTCAACGTGCATGCACGACTAAAGCAGGAACTGGATGATTCCCATCCTTGTTGTCCGTTGCGGTTTCCTAACAGTCAAACTTTGATTTGTGGCTTGATGCTGGCAAGATCTAGCACCAGCCCACATTTCATCCGAGAATTAAGGGATGTCATTCAAGTTGCACATACCTGTCAGTCTTTGTCCATACGACTTGGTATATCATGTGAGACTGTCCAAAGTTATTGTTTTTTGATTGCCGTAAACCCTAATCAGCCAAAGCAGCCGGTAAAGAAATTGTTGAAGGATTTTTGATCCTACCGTGTCGACTAATCCTTTTGCCGTGTTTTTTGAATGGCCTGGCTATTCGCATCAGCAGCTAGGCTAAATCATCCCGTGGCTTGTAATCCTAAAAAAATTGGTACTCGCAAATCTGTTAAACGCAAACTCTCGAAATGTAGAGCAGTCGTGCATACAACCACACGCACACATGCTACTTGGTTGAACCCTGAAATCACTGACTACTCTCACTCGTGTGATCAGTCGAGGACAAACAATCTGGGATATATGAATCTGACAAACCGTAAGGTTGAATCCGGTTGCCTGTCACGGCTGCTTCGATACTGTCGCCCCTTTGATGATTTGGCCGATGATGATGACGATGGGGATGATGGGGATGACGGAGTTGATGATAATCGTAATGGTGTTATTGACGGTAATGAGAAAGAGGATGGTTAGCGTGATCACGAACATTGTATTATGAGTCAGAATGCCTCTTAATAATCAGATGGCACTGCTGTTAATGATAAAAGAGGTAATCGTCGCAAGACAACTAATATAAAATTGTTCTCCATTTTACGAAGAACCATAAGCAACATCCTGACCACCAAGTGGGTGTTTTCTATCTGTCTGTGTTAGCTGAGACTGAGAGACTCGAAGGATAACGACAACGAGACAACTACAAACGTTGCATTTATTCTACGAAACGATAAGCCGCGACTGTGGTTACCTATGTGTGGTGACAGTCTGCAGATTCGCGGGATGCTTGATAAACACGTGATCGACGCACAGTTTGTTGACGTGTTGAGGCCTCGGCTAGACAAACCGTCCAAACGAGGACAGAATAATGGTTTACAAATAAATTTCACGTTTTTCATTGTCTCCTCTTTGGTTGAACAATAAAGACGACAGTTATGAATGCACAGTAAACGGTAGCAAATAATTTGATCACCCAAAATCATTCACCACCGTTCATCTTGATGAGTTGGTTTTTCGTTAATAGCAGAAATAATTTCATTTTCTCCCGCTGAATTTCCTTGTGCCTGAGTTTCATGATGCTTATGTTCTGAGAAATATTATGCCTTAAAAATGTTTGAGAAAGTCAGTACTGATTTGCGAAGCCGTGGTGAGAAGCCCTCGAACAAAGGAAGTGATTTTACGCATCGTCCAGATTGGGCACGAGGAGTGCAAGAACCATTATATGTAGAATTTCGTCACTTTGTAAGCTTGTGTTACCAACTCTGGCCCTAAGACTGACAACTCGTCACCTCCATGCAATATGCACATACGAATTAAACGCTGTTGGAAAAAAATAATATCCGAGAACCAACTTCACAATTGCAGAACCATTTTGTGGCTTCAAAAACACAGGTAGTCGGTTAGCCTGCTCGTTCCGATCACAGAATTTCTAAGTTCAGATAAAGATAAATTATGTGAAAAGGACCTGATTGCCTCGATTTCGTGACTCGGAGAAATCACACAGAAGTAATGTTGGTTTCATTGCAACACAGGACGATTATTAGGAGCGTATCATGAATCAAGGTTAGCTTATAAGCTTTGTCTCCTTGGGGGCGGTTGATGGTCAACACTAACGTGTATCCAGTTCCAGGTGGGCAGTCAGTGAGATTTTTTTACAAATCGGGAAATCTTGGTTAGGACAAAAAACGTATTCCATCCCTGTTCCCCTTTCATCAAAGTCTGTCGTGCAGTCCATTTCTCAGGGACCGAGCGTCACATTCTCCGTGTCGACTGTACCCGATGTCCGTTATCATTTCCAACCTTAACCCGGCATTCCGTAGCCACTGACAATTTCTGTAATGTCACACATTCATTTTCTATTAAACAGAAGGAAAGCACATAATTGAAAATGTGTGTGTTCAAACTAACGTCGCCACCCGAAATGACAATGAGGCTTGGTTTGGTTGCGCAGACAAGCTTTTCTCAAGATAGTATTCAGTTTTGATTGCAAGTTACGTCGAGTAAGACTGCTATTGGCGACTATCACGTCGGCAAAGTTGGGCTATCACAAACAAATTTCGTTGAAAACATTCCCATGTCGCATATCACATGGTGCGTCAGTTTTTTCGATTCATTCTAGTCTGATGAGTTAAAGGTAAAAGCAATTATTCATATTTATGTTACTAATCAATTCATATGCGCGAATCAGCACAGCGACTAATGCACCAACTATGTGACGCAGTCATTCGGTTGTCTCTTCATTTTTGTTCTCATTTCAATGAATCCAAAAATCGCAACTTGATGCCTTGAGAAATAGTCTAAAAAACTCAAAGGTAGTTTTTCCCATCCGCTGAACGATGTTTACCATGGTCGTGTCTATACTTTTTTGTGAGACAGTGAACGCCAAACGCTTGGTGTCGGAGATTAAAATGAACTCTCACAATTTATAAACAGAGGCATGCAATTGAAACGGATTTCCATTGCTAGGCAAAGCAAATTTATCAGATACCAAAGGTAGAGTAATCACATCAGTTCTGGTCACGCCGTCCACGTGAAGTAACTTCGTCTGTGATCCCATCCAAGGCAAACTGTATTTCTGTTCTCAACCCTCAAAGGTTGGTATTCCGTATGCACCTGGCTGACATCTCGGTGCACATACAGATGTGATTTCGATGTGAATATCGTTGATAGCTTTCGGTGTATGTGAAAAGACCGACGGGGTTCTTATGCCACATCCTACACTCATACACTAACCGATCCATTCCCGGTGTAGTCGTTTACCATCCCAGTTTGACCACAATTTTTAGACGATCATTTTTGGTGCGGGCTTGTAAAGCTCCCCTTGAAACCTCAAAATAATCACTTGGTTCATTACAAAACAGTACTACTTACGACAGGAGGGCCAAATAGGTTAAACCGATCGAGCCTAGAAGTGTACGGTTTTCGGCAGTGACCGCATGAGACTGTGGTATTCCTACACTAATGCAGCAATGTCACCTTGCTACATACATATGAAATCATGCTATGGAAATACATTGTCCAAAAGCTTACGTGACTTACTCTGTGTGGCACGCACCAGGAATTTGTGTTGTTACGCCATCGATGTTTGCACAAACACTAGTTGTCTTGTGATAAGGAGTTGCAGCTAATCTGTATCTCGAAAGTTCCGTACTACTGATAAATTTATCTCTTTTCCCGAGATTGTGAAAGAGAAGTATTCGGGATCGCCCACACTAACCGGCAGTTTCATCTGATACTTAGCAATCGATACGTTAGGGACAAATTACATCGCATCAAACGGTCAGACATAGGTACAGAAGACTGTTCTTGAGGATTGCTGATTGCCAAGGCCAGTAGCAGAGAATTGGAACAATTCTAATTTGCCCATCAATCCAGAGCTTTAGTTACGATTAAATGAAAAGCCATTTCCTGTCCAATGTTTAGCTGACGAATTTGGCATGACGCATAACAAAATGAACTACTTTGCAAGACAATTACTTTGCTAGTAAAATATTTGGATTAGCGATGAACATAACTTCGCGTTTTATAATTATGATCTCTCCTCCACTAGAAGAAGTGTCGTTGATTATAATCCGACCATATGGTTTCCTACATCAAATTGCAGTCCTAATCATTAGTTGAATTGGATGCAACAAATTCTATTGTCAGTGCAAAGCGTCTTAACGAACACATTCTTCTGCGCATCAGTTTTGTGAACTTTGCGCGATATGCTGTATGCGCTTATTAGCATCACAAATTGACTGCTAAATTAATTTAAACCCACGAGCTCACATTTCTTCTAATGGTCATTGAGTTTTTCATCACTTCTAACTTTTTGCGGATTTTATTTTATTTGTCCTTTCCCGTAAAAGAGAGCAAGACTCATGTTTTACATCCTCTCGCTGGTCAGGGGGAAGGAGAGGATTTCAGCGACGCTTCTAAATGTGTTCGAAAAAGTCCTTCAAGTTGGAATAATTGAATCTGTTACCCTCAAAATACGATCATACGGGAGTTTTAGCGCAAAATACAACTAAGCGGTGTCTTTCACAATAATAAGTAGTATCGTACACGGATGAAAGAACAAAATGTCCCCAGATAGACAACCTCGGTTTCTTGGATATTGTCGCTCATCAGGTGGAAGTACCTGGTACTTTCCTGCTCAACCAGCCGTATAATTGTACATAATATTGATTTTAGCACCAGAATCTCATTTGAATCACAACAACTGTAGATATATGATGGACCCATTTATGAACCACTAATTCGTCCTTGACTAACCGACGAACCCGTCCACAAATTACCATTGTGGTTCATGAATGGACGCACCATTCATGTACACTCTTAGTGATGGCAGTCTTATTGGTTACTCAAAACAGGTAGACAAGGTTTAGGAAAAAATTTCAGATTTGGACCCAACTTTATTCCTTAAACACGAAAGAATGGAGTAAAATTACATTGCTGTAGAAACGGGCGAACAGCAGGACAGTTTAATGAAACACATTCAGGTGGCGTTGTTTTTAACATTCATGCAGATTCTATTCAGAATCTGTCTCTGTTATAGCTTTTATTGAACCTTGGAACTCCCATTTAGAAAAGAAATACCCTTGGTTTCTTTCTCCAGATGCAAAGTTCTCATTTCAGTGTTGGATAAAAACGAATTCTGAATCAGTGATTGAATTAGTCTTTGTGGTTATGCCCATGGGGTAATTTCGCGAATCTTTCGCCCGTAATACGTTGTTTGTACAATGCCAATGTCCTTGACGTTTCTTTTTCAAAAGTCTCACCTTGGCAACCAAGTTTGTTCGCGTCCAAATGCCCTAGTTGGACTCCACACGAAATACAAATGAATGCAGACAGTGGCTTAGTTTTATTTTTGCCCCCAGCATCCGTATGCCGCGTCAGGACCAGGATTCAGATGGTCCTGTATCAGAGACAAAGTTTGGTCCACTGAGTTTTCCCCCAAATTTATAAAACCGATATTGCAGAAGTTATGTGGTAGGACCTAGAATCTATTTGATATGTCGGAGCCCATAAGGAAATACACGCAGTAGGCCAGGTGAAGGATAGTACAGTGCATCAGTAATCACTAGTTGCGCAACAGGGTGGCATGGAGATATAGCCCGTTGACATTGAAATAACAGTGTGGGTGTGTGTGCTTAGCTTGTGTAATTTTGTCTCTCATTGCCACAGTGGTCGAAGAAACAGACAACAGGGTCACGTACAACAAAGTAGTCCTAAACAAAATACAACTGAGGTGTAAGTAAGGTAAGAATTGGAAAATCAATAGGACAGCACAGTGCAAGCCAGCCAATACCGAAGCGGATTTAAAAGGAGGTAATTATTTCAGCACTCAAGGATTTTGTGATTCGAAAATTGGCGACCTACTGCAATTGGGGAATTATCCTATTTCTATTTATTCCAATTTAGATTAGGTTTCTCCAACTTTCTACTCGGTTTCTTCTGTTTCTATTTTCCAACAGTTTCCGAGTAAAAACCGAATGTAATACAGTTTGAAACAAACACCAAACTGTAAATACAATTACACGTTTGAATGCATACACAGTGCTTAATTAATGTGATTTCCTTGCATTCTGGCCTCGTCGTAAGCCGATCAACCCGACCACCGTCCCAGTAGGAGAACGAAGTTCTTTGAAGTGTTTCGCCTACGTGGCCATATGTCACATAACCAAAGGACCATAATTCGTTTGGAGTCCTACGTCTTCCAATACAGGTAGAAGTCAATATTCCATCGCAGCATTTCTGTATTCAACATTAAAGAAAGATCATTTGATTATCATTAACTATGGCCACGACAATAACGGGACTCATTTTCTGAAATAGTCCATCTTTTACACCGTCAGACCTCTACGCTAATTAGGACAGCAAATCTGATATTTGCTGACAAATCCGAATATTCCTACTATCACCATTTGAGATTTATCCACATCAAATGTTTAACACGCGAACATGAAAGCGCATTGGATATAACAGCTAACTACATACACTGACCACTAATTGCGACATGCAAAACAAATGGTCATCCTTTGCTAACTTTATTCTGGTTTGACTGCAAATTAATTTGGCGGTCAACTTCACCATTCAATTCAATATGTGGACTGATAACAGCCCAGCATATCAAAATCATCCGATTTCGTAAGAAAGCTCGCCGTTCTTCAATTGGGATGGCCCATAAGGCGAGGGGAATAACGAAATTGAGCTGGATGCTTTTGAACTTCAGCCAAGAGTGAGTAGACACGCATTGTCGACTATTCTTTACGAGCTTCCCTAAAGTTGCAGCTGAACATCCAACCAGTTGGGGACAAAAAACCAATTACTGTACGTGACTTGACTTAGACGTGAGAGCTGCACCGTGCTTTCAGGCCTGGTGTCAGGGAGTTGCACGTAAATATCACAGGAGAAATTACTACCCTATATAAATGTAATCGTTTATCGCTTAGAAAGGGGGTTACATCGTAACTGTGGCTGTTCCGATTCCAATATGCAAATCGCATTCATAAACAAGGGTTTCCTCGTCAACCGCTTTCTGGTAATTAGTAAAGAAGCAATGTTGTTTCTTAGCAATGCATAGCTGACCCAGCAATTCAAGCAACGTTAACATTTGCGTAATCAAACCCAAGTGTGATGCGTGCATGACCCAGTGAAGATCTGAAATCATTCTAGTGTTATCCTTTTTTTCCTCATGGAAACTCTTTCAGCTAAAATATTTTAGTTTCACAGCCTGTCCATTCTATCAAAAACTCGACGGATTTTGAAACAAGCAGTGTCCATCATTCACAATAAAAACCAATACATGGCGCATCGATTTTTCGATACACTCCTTACGTCGTTTTGTCCGGATATTTACAAGCAGTGTCCCGTTTACACATTGCCAAGCATGACCATATATCCTGCATAAAATCACAAACGACTGAAAACGTTTAAATGGATAAAGTAGAAACTAACTAATTCTATCCAACTATCTTGTTTGTTGCATGTCAAATTCATACTTGCGAATTAAGGTCATTAAACAACCTTGACCCTCGGAATTTTTTTCGGCATACTGTTTTCAAATCGCGTGACTATCGCGCGACTGCGGAAAGTATATCCTAACCAAATGACCAATTACACAAGATTGAAAAATTATCTAGCTTATCAGATTAGTTATACGGGCGATCGGTCAGTCCGTCCTCCAGGATCGTTTCGAATTTATTAGTCCTTCGGTTTTTAGTAAATCAGCCCGATTACAAGTTGGTAAGAATAAAGTGAAAATATTTCAACTAAATAACATCGGGGATATGGTGCACTAGTTGGTATAAATTCAACAGACTGCAGATCAAAACGTAGCATTCAAGAACTAGGGAGTATTTAAATGCACACGCATTGTTTGCTCGCCTATCGGGAAATCGGCCTTTTCAACGAAAATCTGTAGCCTTACAAAGAAAGCTCAGGTACACCCGAAGATGGGCCGACCAAGTCAAACATAAGTCGTGCCACCTGGGTATCTGGGAGAAGTGTTTTCAGTTGATTAACATGATGAATTTCAGATGTGACTGGCGGTTTGACCAATTGGACTAAGCAAAGACATCTGCGAAAACGTAAAATCAACGAACTTTTCATGACAATTCACATATTTTGCCCTGATCTATTGATCCGCAAAAGATCCTACATACCTATACACTTGCTCAAACACTTTTAGTCCAACCCTGTTGGCTATTGGTTGGGGTTACACCACTAGGCTTCATTCAGCACTTAAAGGCGTTTCGTACAGTTACGGGCAAAGTTCCTCAGACAGACCAATGATTTCAGGAAGACCTCAAAATCACCATGCAGAAGTGCTGATTCAGAACTGTTCAGTTCAAAAGTGCTATTGAAATTTCGGTATGCACTTAAGATTTCTCCAGTTCGTTTCCCCTTACTTTATTTCTCTTTTTTTTCTCCTTGTCACCTTACACAGTAAATAATTTTTCGTCCACTACAGTTGGAGCCGATTCTTAACCATAATCCCAGTTTAACGAAGTCTAGTTATAATTATTTTCTATGAATTTCTTCCCTGAATAGTGTCGACTCAACTGGTTCTCAAACTTTTGAAGAAAATTAGTTCTATCAACCCTATGAACTTCATGATTTTCGAGACTCGAAGATCGGCTCGAACAAAATCTCAACCGAATACACAAACAGAACATTTTTTCTCGCATTCGTTTTAGCAGGTGACTTTTATGCGTAGAATGTTTGAGAATTAGGAAAAAATAAAGCAAATGCTCCAAGTGATCGAAGCTTATAGAATCACAAGTCAAGATCCGGATAAATCCCATACCCCAATCGGAAGTCTCTGGAATTCACAATAGTCCTAATCAGCTCCAATATACCGTTGAAACTAGAAGTAAGGCATTACTTTTTCGCGCTCTCCAAATACACTGTTTGAGATTGTTTCTTTCGGAGTTCAACCTCATTATTCGACTAAACCGCTACATGGCTTTCTTGCACAAATCTCCTACGGAATGGAAATGAAGGCCGTGGTCAGATCGACAGTTTTGTCTTTGTTGTTAGACCACGTGCAATTGCTTTGGAATCGCAAAACGTTTACCCATTCAGTTGTTATGTCTTATCTGCTTCAGGCGAGTGTGTCAGGAAGCACAACACGGAATTTCGTCAGTGATTCTCTATGAATTGTCCAGCTAAACATAACCGGAGCTGAATTTTGTGGCTGGATCGTGTCCGCGAGTTTTGTGTTCGTCCATTCAGAACCTATCAATGGCAATTTGAACTAGTTTTATGCTACCTTGTTTGTATAGGCAAATGCAAAGTAACGATACCTATTACTAACCGGGATAAACGTAAAATGAGGCATTTAATTTGATTTCGTATCCTACATCTTCAATTGTTTTGCCTGTTCCTAGTGCATTGTAACACCTGATTTGCGGTCCCGTACTCGGTGGTTCTTCAATCAACGTACAACATAAGGCGGACATTAATGACTGATTCGGTTTCCCAGAGCGATTGTCAAACAGGGATACATTTTATCTGCTTCATACGTAAATGAGCATTCAGGCTTTGGATTTCTTATTGGACAGGCAATACCAACTTAGAGATAAAAATGGAGCACCACGTAGATTGATTTGTCTTTATGCTATAGGTGTCATCCGGTTGATGATTAACCTCAGAAATTCACCGATCGATGTAAATATCCTTGCAGCTAAAAAAACCCACGCTAAATCACTTAAGTCCGCCACGATTCGGTATTCATTTGGGGTCCGGTGAATATGAAACGTGGAAGGTAGCACATAAAACTAACATACTATGAGTCACCGTTCCTATTGATGAGGTTGGACTTATTAATTTGTTTGAAAAATTTCCTCTTCAGTTTAATAAATTTTTAATTACCTCCAGAGACGGAATAATTTTTATCTTTGTTTGTTTTAAGGTGGCACTAAGAGCCAGTTGTTATGTACAAAGGGAAATTCACTTATGCACTAAATATCCAAAAATCCACTCCACCAGCCGGAGTCGACCGAACGACCTTAGACTTATGGGGCAGATACTCTACCTCTGGCCCACTTTGGGCACGATTCTCGAAAGCGGACTAAATAATTGAACATCCAGTACTGCGCGCAATTTACCTTCGAGAGCCACGTTCACGGGGTTCAGAAGTACAACATCTGCCCGACTAGAGGAGGGTTCCTGGTTCGACGCCGGAACTCGGATTGGACTTTTAAATGCATAGTGCTTTAGTGAATTCTACATTCTACAGGATTCTTTCATATTCGACTAGGTGGATGTAGATAAGATATACCGCCAAACCAATAGGCCCACAACAAATACAATGCATCTAAGCAGTAGGTGAAATGCTAAGGGTTAGGTTCTAACTTCTGCAGTTGAAATGCGGATGGAATATGTGCAATCAGATTGCACACCAACTTCAGTGTTAACAGTTTTTCAATAAAGTAACCTAAGTACTCGAAGATTTTGCGGCAGGCATTACATGATGCAGGTAATTGTAAACCAGATCGATTTTAGTTCCACAAATTAGGTGTTTAGCTAAGCTAACACATTGTGCACGTATATCAAATATAGTGGACCGGGTGACACGTTAATCCTACTCCCGATCGCGTGGATTTTCACCGTTTGAGCATTTTAACTCAGACCAACACCCCCGTCATTCATCAGGTCCTGAGGAAGGTCACTGTAAACCGGGATGACGAATTTTATTTTAAAAGGAATTTAATGAAAAGACCGTTGAATCTGATCATGAGCATTGTTTCCAACCTCAAAATAGTAGACCTAATTAAGTCGTCATATAAACACTTGCTAGAGGTCCTATGTTTTAAGACTCCAAAGGCGTCCCTCTGTCCGTCTGTTTGTCTGTATATAAGCATGTATCTCTGTCCGTCTCTCTCTCTCCCTCTTTCTCTCTCTCTCTCTCTATATATATATATATATATATATATATATATATATATATATATAAATTTCTGATTCTTTCTAGCGTCAGCTTTCTCGTGTTGCTTTTACGGTAAGATTATGAATTTCAGTCTCAAGTGCATACACCCTGATTTTCCGCATAAGTGGTGTTCCACAAATTCCAGATACTAATTACGGAGGTGAAATCATCGAGTCAAATTGATCATTTTATGACAATGTTACGTTATCATTCTGGCATATGACTGACATCTAGCTGGGGTCCTGCCCCGCTAATAAGGAAATGCAGTGCACCATTTTCGTATGTATGCACTTTGAGTTGAGGCAGCTTATTCTGAGAAGAGCTGTAAGCTGTCGTCACAAAATACTACTCACACTCTTCTTTAGTCTGCGGTCCAAGGGGTTGATCAGTTTTCGTTTATTGGACTGTACTTTAACTAAGTACTTTCCGTGATATTATGAAAAAAACAATTTCCATTCTCTTTACGAGTTAATCGTAAATTTTAATCCAAACTGTCGCCTGAATAGTGAGTTTCAAGTTGGACGGAAAGCATGAGAATGCCCAAATGCTTATACTTTTCGAGTTGGGTCAACCCGGACCCTTGAGGTGTGAGAACCGAGATCACGAGGATCTAGGATTCAGCAAAAACCATCGAGAGTTGGTGTTTCTACTTTGAAACACTATATACCCTCCTCGGTCTTATGCTTTGGAAGCATTTGACCATCACGAAAACGGTTTAAGCAAGCAAACCTAATCTCTGCCGCCAGGCAGTTCAAACAGCAATATCGTGAAGATAATCAGGCAAGGATACCTCCTGATGTAATCAGAACACAAAGACAATAGCTTAGGATTTCAAGGAGACCTATAAACCAATTATTTTTGTGATCAGTGACATTTTTAACGGCTAAACTTTACTTTGTTCCATTTTGGGAGGCTTTATCTCACAATTTGATGAAAGAAATGCTTCTTGGACGAAGTTTAAGCTCCTAGATAGTGAAAACCTATGATATGAATCTGGATCGTTTGCCATGGGATGCATAAAACTGTCGTCTAACAGTTCCTCTTTCCTTGTTACCTCAGCAAAAATTAATTACGACTGATTCTACAACATTCACCTGTGTGATATAATTTTCACTTCGAAATAGCCTTTCAAATGGTTTCACCGGAATCCAGATTTGAATAACCTCCAATCGAAAAGGATGCTACAAGTTGTGTATCTTCTTATCCTCACATAAAGCGTGATATTTGAGATTATTTAGATACCCGCGTTAGATGCATCGTAAGACAAAATTCAAACGGAGAGGGTTTCGATAAGGTGTTGACAAACAAGGGGTTGTACAGTGTGTGTGTGTGTGTGTGTGTGGCAACAAAGTATACTGGATCATAGAGCCACCAATTTCTAAAGCATGGACCCGGTCAAACCGAGTCACTTAGACTATTTACGGAATTTGTAATCACTGGTACTGAATAGCTAATGCTTTTGTTTGCCTAAATACACACCGAAATATCCTATTACGATAAAGTTGCCAATGCTGTTTAGTTGCTGGTGACGGTTATCCTGACGGTTTTGTCTCCGTGGTCGTTTCTGCGCGAAGAAGAAAAACAAACTAGGGTTGGTCTTGTTATTTCAACAATAGAAGTGCAACAATCCTTGTACTCACGTATGATAAACAGTAAGCATGATACATTCCAGTGGAATAACAGGTCAAGTTCATTGTCCATGGTTTTTTTCTACTAGTGTGTTTGTACAATGTCAACAATGGTCACTCAAGAAGGAGCATAACTTACAGAACTTGTGCACAGATGTACACGGGAATACCTATTTGTCTGAAGATTCTGTCTTCCCTCAAGGCGCTTTGCTTTGATGCAAAGAGTCGTTCGTGATGTTCGGCAGTTGGCATTGTGCAAGACATCACTCGTTGGTCCTTCTTTTCCGAGCTTTTTATAAAACGCTAAGATTCAAAAATACTTTGCTTACTGAACTTGCCCATAAAAATCACTTAGCATGCGCCGTTGCGCAGTCTGACACTCCTCGTCCGGCAAAGTTTTATTTAGTTTAGACTTCAATAATCCCCAGACGTAACCAACTTTTCGGCACATCGAAAAGCATTCGTGTGCCTGTTTCGCGTTTAAACTCTGAGGTGGCATTGGTGTTCAGGAAACGATCCATGATATACATGCAAATGTTGATTTGACTTCTCCAATGTTACGCAATTCGTTGTGATTTTGCCGGATACTGCCGTGTGATTTGAGCCCAATACTGCCGTTTTGTCAGGTGCACATTTCCTGGCGTAAATTTGGATTGAAACAACAAAATTGTGAGTTTTCAAAGTGATTTCGGAACTACGGTATGCGATCTAATCAGTTTGTACGTATTGCTTTAAGAGTTAGAAATCATATGAATGAGTTCTGCGTTTTAGCTTGGTCTACTGGAGCTGTTTGTCCAAGCCTTTACCTCGACCTGCGAATTTGTGAATACCACGATGGTCTTCTCTTCCTTTCCGTGAAGATAATCAAACTTATCTCGGGGCGTCCCAAAAATCTTACCTTGCGTTGTTTTTTCGTGCATAGTACTTGCACAATGTATCCCTTCACAACATTCCAATGTCTTCAACAAATAATCTCTAAAAATATTATCTGAGACCAAACCTTCACTTTTTTGTGACTAAAACTATTTCTTCCAGCATCGATGCCTTCCTCACAATTAGGAAACCATGGAGTTATGACACGGTTGTTTCTTTCTTGCTAAGAAGCAACAGGGACGCATGTCAGTCGAACCCTAACTGGGATTTGAAACCAGGATGGACACACATGAGTCAGAAGTTTTAGCCTTTAAGCTAACCAATTAGGCTCTGAATCATATTATCCGTCACTGGATTACCCAGGTCACAGTCCTTTACTCACCAAAGGGCGGACCCTTAAATGATAGGACTCTTCTGCACTGTTCGGTGCCACATGCTGTTCTCCCAGTTTCGTAATGGTGAGTTGGGCAGTGGTGTTGTGTAATGAATCCTTGTACAAGCTAGCATTGCATACTAATATTTGCTCTCAGTAGAGTTTTCAAATGCTCGAATGCTGTGAATCTTCTTCGGTTTTACAACAACATCGGAGAATGTGGCCTCCAAACTCCGAAATGAGGTTACTTGTTTCCTTATATTTTTGTCATTACACCAATTTGTAACTGTCGAGCTCTCTCTCTCTCACACACACCTTTTTGGAGTGACTGAATCGTTAGCCTGAACTGACTTGATTTGCATTGGTCACTTTCGTATTCCAATCCCGTCTACCAGGTTACAATATAGTCTGGGAAATAATAGTAATCCGTGGATAACAATCACTCCGTGTACCGGTCCACTGGATGGGATTAAATTCTCCCAATCTGCCATCTACCACAAGAAGTGGAAACAATCGTTCAGGTTCGCATTCAAACTGGCTTCATCCAAATCCGGAGGTAAGTGCATGCCGTTAGGGTGATTTCGATTCTCGCCACCACTTATGTCTCATTACTAACAGATGCGAATAAAATGTGCCTTATGTCAAACAACTGCCTGCCGTATTCGTACACAAGACTGATAGGTGACTGGATAAGACCCATACAAAATAATCGGGTGTCATGCCAAGTACTATAACGATTAGGCGAGAATAAAATAAGTGGAACTATTTAGTATGCCTGATCACGTTAGCTGTCCCTGTTGTGGATCTATTTTACTCACGTAACTCGGTAACAAAAATACAGGCTATGGGAGAATATTTTCAGGCCACCTTGAGATGCACCTACTTGTCTACTCAGACCAAACGAACAAAACAAACTTGACTTCGACCCAACTGACCAACGACGGATTAGAAGAACTTCGGATTATCGAACAGTCCTGAGAAAGACCAGCGTAACTGCTGATCTGGTTGTCAACCAAACTCGACATACTGCTGGTTCTTTTCGAAATTTTCATACTTTTATTTCCCTCAATAAGGAAATAACAATGTGCATTTTCAGGAGGAGACCGCAGTCAGAAAAAGGCTGTGAAGTCGGTAGGCTGCCCAGCGGTGGGCGGATTTTAAACCTCACATTCGAGCATGATGGTCTTATCCAGTTTACCATTACCAATTTAGAGTAAAGCTCCGGTATATGGCATAATCATAAAGATGCTGGTCCTGTTTCCCCAAAAGAAAGCGACTCCACGGTCTTTCCATGAACAATCTCTTATTGAACTCAGAATACATGAACAAAGGGACTAGATGCAACCCTAGTGTATTCGTGAGACAACATCTAAATATCCGGATGCATACTAGCATAACACGGCATTTCGAGGCAATGACCACTCAACGCACCAGTGGCAATAAACAAGACAAACCTAATATATCACTTAGAGATAGCATACACTAGGTAGTCCAATGCCCATTTGAACAACCTATGAGCAACGAGTTTCGCTGTTTAGTTGGCAGTTCCTGTTTAACTATCTCAGGCTAGCTAAAATATTTGCCTAGTGCCTCCTTCCTTTCTAACGCGTATTGCATTGTACTGGACTTTTGCTTGCATAGGTATCCATATTTCAGTTTAAAAAGATCTATTAGGAAAAAAAACGCCGCAAACAATACACGTTTGAACTTCAAGAGAGATTGAATAGAAGATCAATTATGACCTGTTTCTGATTCGGGCTAAGCAGGGAACAACTGAGTTCATTTAAATGTTTATGCGTGAGGATATGGAGCGGAAGGTAGAACGAGTCCTGGTATGAAAACTGCATTTAGAAGGGACATTGCGTACGGGATGGGACGAATCCGAAAGAATGTTGCATGCGAATTTTTTACGCACGGATATATGCAAGTCACACACTTTGGTGCAGAGTTCTTCCAGCGGTATGTAAGATACACCACTGATAATTGACAACCCACAACAAAGGGTTCTGAATTCTTTTTTTTAGTAAACCGGCAAAGTGTAAGGGGAACAATAGAGGACAGCTGGGAAAAATAAGTAGAGGGGTCGTGTTTTGTTTAACCTGGAAATGCCACAGTCTTTTCGTGCAAAATGATAGTCATCTAGGATTCGTTGCACATTGGGAACTGTGAAAGGACCGTCTTAAGTTTTTTGTCAATAGTCATTCCGAAGTACTTCACGGAATCTACCCTAGTGAGCGGTTTTGTGTTGAGGAAAGAAGGGTCAGTCGGGTGAGCAACCTGACAAAAAGTAGACAAAAAATCGACGCGTTTAAATAAATCAATATTTAGGCCAGAGTGAAGGGAAAAATCATGAATGACAGGAAAGTTGTTGGAAAGGTTCAGAAGATTTTAAGTTCCAGAGAGAAATGTGATCCGCATATTTAAATAATTGACCAGGGAACTAACAGAGAGAGATTTAGCTAGGCAAGTGCGTGGCCGGAAAATGAATTTGAATGAATTTGTTCAGACCTACTTGTCCAGGAGGTAACTGTTGGTAAAAGTGATCCAATCCGACCATCCGATTGTCTTAAGACTGTATGCGTCGTCCACGTGGGTATAGGGATTCAAAAGCCCCTTGGACGGATACTAGGGCATCCTCAACATGTGAGTTCATCCAGGAATGATAGTGCAACAATCTAACTAGAACCATGAGCCACGCGATTACTACGACGAGGAGTGGAGGATGAGTAGATCAGTATTTGTTGACAGAGGGGGTACGTAAGTAATCAGTGAAGACGGAACAGGCATGTTTGGTTAGCGCGGTGCACTTAGGAGCAGCCTAAAAACCGGCGCGAATGTCTTTTCACTTTAAGGGGAAATTCGCGATGTACAGACTCAGGTAAGTTCAAGCGAGGAGAGATCATGAGAGTGTTTTGTCCCAGTAAAGTCGCTGTGAAAACGACGAACAAGCTCATAAATATGAAACAAATCACGATCACATTGTATGAGGTCAACGGCGAGTCGGAGGGTAAAGACAAACAATCCAGCTCAACAGAAGCGCCGACGTGCGCAAAATAAAGTGATCTCATTAGCCGAGCAGGCAATCAAGCAGACGGAAGGGAAACAACGAAAGCTCTGCATAGGTGTTTGATCCTTACTATGAATCATCAGTCGTGTATTTCCATCACACCCAAACAATGATTCGACACAAAGATTGAAACAACATTCGTTGAGGAGCAAACGCCGAATGCATTACGTAAACAGTGCAGCCAATGAGTTTTGCAGGCCGTTAAGTGAAGCTACATACCGATACAGTTAACACACTTATTGACTGTCTAATGTTTGTGAGGACGACGCTGACTTATCACGAATCAGAGACTGCTGCATATGTCGGTGAAGCCCAAAGAAACGATGCGTTGTAAGATTGCAGTGTCCTACGTTAAGTTGCCAGTGGTGAGTAACGCGACGGAAATGATTTCGCATCATGACTATATTCTCCGATGTTTTCGTAAAAAAGAATATTAGCGAATTCAACATGTTGCCGTTTATAAACGTGCGAATTCTTCAATTCGGAAAGCGACAAGCTGGCTTGTTGAATTTTGTAACAAGCAGAAAGCCAATCACCGACAATATGGAAAGTGTTCTGTTTTCCTTACCAATCGGAAACGATAGAAATACGACGACTTCAATTATTTGGGAAATCTGATTCGCAATACGGACTCCAATTTATCACAATCAGTCAGAATACTTTTGTGGTGAATTCGTCAAATGACTGTTTCTGCGTAACCCGCCCCGAAGTCGTATTTGTTAGACATGGATTGTAGTGTTTTAGTTGCTAGGATCTCCTGGAAAGCCGATGTGCAACTCGTATCGCCCGGGTTGTAGAGTCGTTGGCGACCGAATGGCTTGCCTATACATTCTAAACTTCATTTGTGGACTTGTCAACACACCTAATTATTTGTTGGACTACTAGCGCCAATTTACTCACCTGTACAGCGAAAGCCACCCTTTATGAAATTTGCTTGTCAGCTAAAATTTGTAATTCCGTTTGATGTGGTCTTCCGTTGAAACATTATGAGTTTAGAATTGTTTGTACAACCCGTGATATCGAAGCAATATCTTTGATTGATTACCGAGCTGTATTGGTGTTATTCATATAGTTCATAATTGTGTCTGATGAATTAGGTAAAAATATTAACACATAGACGACGGGGGGGCAGTGCTTCAACTAATCATCAAGCAGGGGGCGATCGCGAAGTCATATGTCCATGTTGACCAAACTAATCGGCGAAGAGTCTGGCGTTGTCTGGGCTCACGGGAACAGGCTTGGGTTGGTGGTGCGGTTGCCCTCTTTTGTGGTTGGGTGAGCAGTTTCGTTTTCGTCATGTGTTGGGATCTACGTCGTAGACTTAAAGAAAGCATTCTATTTTGTAAGTCTACCTCGAAGGAAATATGCGAAATTTCCTGTATACGTGCGAGCCGCATTCTGACGCTCGACTAGTCCTGTCGTGATGTGAGCTGCTCAACTGTGTCAGTAAGCCGCTTCTCTCCTCGTGCAGGTCACTGTTGTTGTGGTTGTCCCAGTAGGTCTTCCGAGCTTGCGTATTGTAAAATCCATTTTGTCCAAATAGTTGCTCATAGGCGAATTCATGCGACAACACCTGTCTTTGTTATGATTTACGGCAAAGCTGTATTTGTCTTAGACTAGTTATTGAT
>LUCM01007378.1:148577-166629 GCA_008360955.1 Fasciolopsis buskii
ATAGGTCGCTGAATGTAGGTTTGAAAACAATAAGGAAAAGAAACAACAAATTTCTTGCTTGAAGGATTCAGAATAATATTTACCAACAGACAGATTTGTTTCTTTCCAGTCTTGTGCACTGAGTTCTGTTGGTAAAGTAATCTGACAGCCATGCCAGGTGTCGATTTAGACACCCAAGCTGTTCAAATTTGTGAAGAAGTAAGGACCGTAGTACAAACAGCAGTTGAATGAAATAGAGAACCGCTAGAAAGCGCATTGGACAGATTTGACGGACTGAATCCAAAGGATTTAATGATCGTGTATCTGAACCATGAGAAAACCACCGGCATCGAATGTGCGCCTGTTTAAACTTTGTTACGCAAACTGAACGAAGCTCCATCAGAAGAAAACGTCGTACGGAAGAAGTTATACACTCCGTAATTAAAGATCAAATAGACTGCAGCGACACCGGGATGAGAATCTTGGGTTGACTGATCAGTTCATTACTTAGAATTTGGGGACATGGCACAAAACAGATGACTTGTGCTCCAAACTCAGGGGATGGAAATAATATGCTTGAGGAGATATAAAGAAATGAAATAATGCTCAGAATGAACTCACATAGGACGAGCCGATATAGTTCTACTTCCTCTTGAGTATTAATGATGAAAGGATTTGACTTACTGAGATCCCGTTTATTCTATAGAACTGTCGTTCTTCGTCTCCGTATTTTAAGGGAGAATAATTTCGGGAAGAATGAACTTACCGGTACTCTTTTATATCATAAAGAAGTTGGATCACCTCTGTTGGAAGATGAACTAGATCAGTAGAATACATAACACGACTAGGCGTAAGTGTCGCGGTGTGTTAAAAATCACCTATTTCGATGACTGTGTTAGTTTTATTTCAACACGGATAGAGCCCGTCAACAGGAGGGATGCCATCGCCTCCTGAAGAAACTTCTGTCCACGACATCACAAACCTACAGAGAGATGCCAGGAACCATGGTCGTTTCGCTAGAGATCTTCTGCCAAACTCGATCGAAAGGCCTTAGAAAGTCTAGCGAGACTCAGGTGTTTTCATCCATGGTTTTTTCAATTGAAGCCGACCAGGTGTATCAGCGACAAGTGCGAGCTTGTATTGACCGAACGGAATTCCATATTGGCGATCTTCCGCGCTCGAGAATATGCGGGCAGTTGGCCGGATGACAGGTTTCAAATATTTTTCGAAATAACAGGTGTGAGGGAAATCGGACTACAAGTTATTATGGTCCAGAAGTATCACTGTGTAAGAACGAGGGGTCATGGCATTCAAATGTCGGAAAGGTGGACAGTGAGGAGAAGACAGAAGAGAAAAATTAAAAGAAGGAGCCAACTAGCAGGGACAACATTTAGGGCGTAGAATCCCCCAACTCGCGTTTTGCACAAACTATTATCAGACAAAAGTACGCAATTTGCCCACAAGTTCTCTAGTGCTAATGGTAGAAGAGAAGCCACAGCTGCAAGAGAAGATGAAGAAGCCGGAAGTGGAGGATGGTGGGCAAGTTTGAACTGGCTTGGCAAGCCGGAAAGAAAACCCAAGCTTTTTCGTAGTTCTTCACAAACAGACCCCTTAAAGAATTCACGAGAAAGAAGTATAGGGGCAGAAATCTGCACAGAAGACTGTTCTTGGCAAGGGTAAAAATATTCGGCATCGGTGCGGATGAAAGTATAGTGCATTCTGGCTTTCCAGTGACCGGAGAGCCTTTTGGCTCTCTGTTATGGTCGCTGGGCATTTTTCCTAGCTCGCCGAAACGGAGGCGAGAGGCGAGACGGACGAACCGGCGCCAGTGCGTTTGACAACGATTGACCGCCTTCAACGGACAGCATCGGTGGCAATGTAATGATTACCAATTACCCGACGGATTTCGGTTTGTCTGGTTTGGAACTGTGATGAATAAAAAATTTATGCTTGAGGCGACAATATCGGCGTTTAGTGGGAAGCGTAATGTGAAACAAACGTATCTGAATATAAGCAATAACCATTCCAAGGATAGGAAAGCCAGAAGTCGCGGAAACCGTCTGCAGTCGGAGGAATCGTCCAGTGCCAAAACTTGCATTGAGGAGGTGGAGATTAGGGTGAAGTTGACGCTAGATTTATAATAAATCGTCCGATGCCAGGGGAGAAGACAGAAATTTGGAGTAAAGGTAAAGAATGGATGGGGATACGATCAGGTGATGTCACGATCGTTCCGATGATCCGATCAGGGTTTACTCGTGTGTACAGGTCCGATAGCTGAAGATCCTTGTTGACTGCGGGGAGGTTGGCTTTGTATGCCCCCATGCCGAAGTCTCAGATTGTGTGCGCTAGCCACTCGCGGTGGTGAACATTGAATCGAAGTTAGTAACATGACTTCTGAGTCATGTAACACACAACGTTTCAAGCTCAAAGATATTATAAACTAAAAAAGAGAATCATCTCTCTGATGTTTTTTCGATGAATCAACAAGAGGAAAACATTGGCGTCTTGTTTTGATGTTAGAAGGACTGAATAGGGACAAAACCATCTATTGCAAACAATGGAGTGTAGAATGGGGCACAAATTGCGTAGGCTTTGTTTGGAAAGCCAATCATATGCACCACAGAACAGTGTTTTTCCGAGAAGAAAGTATTCCATCCCACTTGTTCAAGCGGACTATTATAGGTTTGTAACCAGTTTGTAACCAAATTAAAAATCGTTAGTGGTTTACAGTGTCTCGATTTTGCAAATGTTCGTTGTGAAATCCAGGTGCACCGGCCACTAGGTGACATCTGTTGATAGATAGTTTTCATTTGGTCAGTGTTCATTTTCCGAGGATAACAACGGGTGTCGTCGGTTTTCAAAACAATATGTTGACTTTTTACTTGCCACTTTTCTCCGACAACTGTTGAGAATAGTTTACAATTTTACCAGGTGTCGGTTATCTGTTTGAGAGATTAACATAAAAGTAATTTTTTTATTCTTCTGACTGTATCTTTTCAATGTCTGGTTATAATATATGTGAAATATAACTAGAATAATATTTGTAAGCTTTTAGCACAATTTTGTTAGCGGTACTTGTGCACGATACCCGCTTAAACTTGCAATTTCACTGGTTGGCTATTGGAACCCGCTGGACAGCTTACCTCTTGAGTGACATCGTTTGATACCTCGGAAACTTAGACAATTTGAATTCCGCGCACACAGCCAATGGATAATCATCAAAACCCTAGTCGTATCACAAAGCGCATCCGTTTGCCAGATCGGTTCGTTTTGTTCTCCTTGCCTAGGAGGTCGTACATTTTAGGCTGGGCACTGGAGCCGCCCAAACACGTAGACAATTCAGGGCTTCGGAAGGGGGGCGCCAACGGAAGACAATCATCTATAATGCGTTCGGTCATCTGCATTGTAGACAGTCGATCGCCCAAGCAATTCCAAACCAAAGACAAGCAAATCTAAGTCTATTTCAAGGCTCACTGGATTCCTTGTATTTCACTAGGCCTATGGGCAGGATACTGATCATTCAATCGATTAATGCCTCTATTAGGCATCTATATAGGGTGTTTGGGGTTCCTCATTGAAATACTTAGCGAATTTTTACTCAGAATTAATTTGCTTCTTTGTTGAATTCAAAGGTTGGGCGGTGAGAACGAATCACATGGAAAACGAAGCCAGTCAGGCTCGGTGGGAAGGTGCACCTCTTACCTTGCGTCAGTAACTAATTCGCCCCTAAAATTTAACGTCCACATAGATGACACCATGTACGTTCACTGCAGTCAGCATAATTTTGTTATTTGCAGCGTATTTAATAAACGTGCCTTGCTCACGAAAGCCAAGTCCCGGTTTAGGTAAAATTGTGGTGCCTTGTTAAATCTAGCCGTTCGCATGATGCTTTGCCCATTCGCATCCAGTCCAGATTACCCGGTGGTTAGGTGTTCAACTGATAGTCATTCAGTTCAACCCCGACTGAGTCTCTTTTGAGATCCTCGATAAACGCAGAGCACTATGAGCTATTCCTAGCAAGCTGGGAACTGCTTAACAGACTGGTTCTGTGACTTCCTCCCAAGGGGCAATGGTTTGAAATGTTTGATAACTTCACGGACAAACTGAATCGCACGCTGCTCAAAGTAAATACCCATTTTTCCCATCAGCAACGCATCCAAACAAATAAAATAAACAATGTGGAACGCAATCCATGGGTAACTTATCTTACTTTCCTTTAGTAACCATCTGCAGCAAACAAATACAATAAGATATTGTTTTTCCCGTACCATCATCCAATGGCCCGTCCTTATGACAGTTCGCTTCTACCTTGGCAAGTCACAAGGAAACGTAGGCGTTTTCCATCTACTACGTGAATAGCCCACCGTCTCATCATCTTTCATAAATTTCACGCAAATGATTGACACTCTTTGGAAGGGTTTTATGCTGACGTGATGATCAATCGTAAAAAGTACTTGGCATGCTACCAGCGGCCGACAACTTGACAGCTTCCGGGGCCGGAGATTGGGTGGCTTGGGGTTGAAAGAAGGCTAAATCTAATCAAAAAGCGAGTTTTCTACTCTCTTGTACGGTTTTGCGGTTTGTATCAACCTTCTAGGCAGGTACTACATAGGGAACTGCCCCGGGGTATTTGGTCCATATGAAGACATGGGAAAACGGTGATCTATCATTGAAGTAATTATAAACTCTGGGCTGAGTGAGCCACACCATTTTAACTGTTTCTATTCTATTTCTTTGTGAACCTTTCGATGTTTCAGCTGGATTTTTCATCATGTGAACCTGCTAGTCGGTTGCTTATGTGATTTTTTAACCCTTATCCATCGTTCATCACTTGAATTCATTTGAACCTGACGGTTCGTGTTCAACATTGCACTAATGAATCGTGGCGTACTGATCTGTGCGAAAAACACATTTCATCGAGGTGAACCCCAAAAGTAAAATAACATCACCCGTGCACATCCTTGCAAACGTTATCATCTTAAGGGCAACACGCAGGCATGATCAGCATGATATTTAACGCTGAACATCGAAGGCAAAACAATCTCCGTGAATTTCAGTGAACTCGCCATTTTGTTTAGTTTTAAGGGTCCGTTGAGGGAAACGGAAATTCTTACAGTGGTTTGTTGTGGGAATTCTTTTTTCAATTGGCCGATGGAAACCCGGAGTGGCTCATCGTTTAGTTGCTTTTTCATCAGCACTGCACTTCTATCTTTCTTCAAATAAGATATGAATGCGCAGTTGCCGGTAGTGCGTCGTTAATCTGAGCCATCGACTCAGTCAGTCCGGCTCGCTGGAGTTTGTTAGGCATCAGTCATAGGTGATAGCACACACACACACACACTGGCACTCACATCACCTCAGTCCCAAATGTGAGTTGAACCTTGATGCCACATGATGAATCTGGTAGAGAAACCAAGTAACCCAGCCGTTCAAACAGTAACAATGAACCTAATTCTACCTGACGGCTACTAAATAATTGTTATAGCAAACCACTTGGTCCAGTGCACCATTGTCTTTCTAACATTTTCGTCAGTTGATAAAGCTGACGAACTATCTTGCCATCTAACTATCCATCTCAGTGCACATTTCGGTCATTCACATAGTGAATTGACCATTCTGAAGTCTTTGTTTATTATATTCATTGTAGTTGATGCGAAAAATCATTTCGCTTGGAACGGCGCTTAGTTTGCATGAGGAACTACGACCACCAGTAGACAAAGCGCAGTCAATACCAAGGAAACGGGCTTCTTGGTCAGAGTTCCGGTTCTGATGAAATTCTTTGAATAGTTAACAAATGTGGGAGCGTGTTTTGTGAACAATTAGAGACATTTATTTGTTACTGGTAGTTAAATTCCCAGCAACGGTTCAGCTTATTTGTGCCTGTTAAAAACAAAGCAGTCACCATTTTGTCAAGTGCACAGCTGGCCTCCAAGCCACGTTGAAAAAC
Organism: Fasciolopsis buskii; assembly: GCA_008360955.1. Lineage (NCBI taxonomy): Eukaryota > Metazoa > Platyhelminthes > Trematoda > Plagiorchiida > Fasciolidae > Fasciolopsis > Fasciolopsis buskii. The sequence continues at coordinate 154,504 of LUCM01007378.1, forward strand.
ACGATTCCTAAATTATCCCACTTGGCTCAGTGGAACCATGTTTCCTACTCGACTGTCATTATTCCATCCTAATTGCACCCATTGGGGACATTATTACTAGAGTTCCATAAACAATTTGCGTTGTACCGCACTGATTGTTCTAAATATGAATTGGACACTAATTGTGACTATTGTATAACCTGTTTTTTTCTCATTAGAATTAACCTGAGAAATGGAGATGCAGTCGTCCAGTGGTCAGAGATGCTTTCCTCGCGCAAGTGACATTTCTAATTCTGCATAATAGGCCTCCGATGCTATCATAAGTACGATCTACAGGATTGAAAACTCAGCATTTTGTGGTGCACAATTCTGCCGGGGCCGGTGTATTTAACAGCCGAGATGGTTCCGTCAACTAATCAGTGATGATTGAATAAAGAAGGACCGATCAATATATTGATCAGTATCGGCTGACTAATTGAATTTTCTGACAGAAAACAAGGATCGTGTAATAAATAACTACCACTTTAAACATCAGATAGAACTGTTGGAAGAACCTGACGGGAATGGAGCAAGATAAAATGAATTTCGTTGCCTCGAGTAACCGAACGACTCGAAAGTGGAAGAAAGTCAGATAGAATATTGATTTGCTCAGGGCAAAGCAGTTAATTATGCGGTTGTGAGTGATCCAACACTTCCAGTGTTCCTGGGCTGCATCAACCAAGGTCCTGTCCCAGAAACCTTATTATTATACTGCAATCTGAACCACAGTTATGATTTTCGAAATCCGGTGGCAATTGACAAGATACATCTGGCTATCATTTAATGAAAAAAAGTGCAGTGATGAGCAAAAACATTTTCGTAGAAAAATTGGCCCAGAATCACAGTGATCCCAATGATAAACATTTTTGAGGCCTGTAAAAGCATCGCGCTTTATTTTCATGCAATCGTAAAGTGAGTGAAGCACCCACCCCATAACTTAAACTTTATATCGAATTTGCATATTCCTTATGAAAGAACATTTCAACAGGTTCTGAATTCTATTGTAAATTTTGTTCCAGACCGTAAAGAAACTTCACTCAAAGCCGGAGGAATCTGGACAGAACCGTTTCCGGGACAAGGGTATCCACCGAATCATACTGTGTCAGCTGATGAGACTGAAGTGTCCAACTTTCATCAATCACGTATTCATTATTCAAGAAGCAATTATCCCAGTGATACTATGAGCATCCAGTTGTTCGGTAGAATAGGTGACACCTACATGGTTCGTGTGAGTACTCGAAGTAGTCCATTTCACAAATTGGACGGTTATCTGAAACCACCGAAGTCGTCCGTTATCTCGGTCTGTGTTCAATCCCAGTTCAGGTGAGCCTGTTCAACTGAACACATGTTTCAGCACACCCCCAACTTTGTTCTGTACACGATTGATGAATGACGCTTTCCTAGAAAATTCGGATCACATATTTCGATTAACTGCCCTGGTAACGAGCATATTATTCCACTGTCGCGCAATGTTCCGCTCCTATTGTGAATATTAATCTTTTCATTCGCCTTTTACTATACTTTTACACGTGTTCATTTTTTTATTTTCCTTGTTTTCAGTGATTTTCACTCTCATCACCTATCACTCGTGTTTCGGTTTTCCATTAATTGACCAATTTTTTTCACCAGTCGTGCTTAATTATCAGGAAGAGAGCCATGGTTGTAGGCGAGAAGTAACTGACAAAGTGAAAACTCAAATGAAATAGCACGACAGTTACAACTTAATTAATTTGGATATCAATAGGGTAATATAAGTACTCACCTTCCGTGCAGCTGCGCGAGCTTTTAAGAACACGCTGGACACCACTTCGCTTGGAATACGCGTCGGATTCACCGTCGCAAGTAGATTCTTAACGCTGGACAATATTTCAAACAGTTTTGGAATATCGGAGTAATAAACCACGTTCTCAAAGCGAATTACTACAGATAACCTAAGATCACTACTCATTTGAATCAAGTAATATGTATCGGTTCCATTATTTTATGTCTTGCGATTCACCCCTTTTCTGCACGATTACTAACCCATTGTCCGGGAGGGGAAGCTAGTCTTTCACATTATTATAGGACGCGAGACCACGGTTTACGAAATACGGTCGTGTGCAGCCATCAGACAGGCAGAGCCAACGGATTTAACAGCATTCGCTAACCAGCATGCACGTGTAGTGTTGAAAATGTCTACTAGTATATTTCTCCTTAGTTATTTTCTCAATTACCTCTATCCGTTTTGCATTCAGGATAGCGAGGGTAAGGATGGAGGCAATAAACTTACTTCAAAACTATAACTGAGCGAACCGAATGATGACCCGCCATCCATTTCGCAGTAAACGCTTAATCCCGTATCGTCCAAATGGATAAAGGGTCCTTGTTTTTATTCGGGAGTAATAGATTTTAATCATAAAAAATGTCCACCATAGACAGTCTGTTCTGACGTGCATCCCAGCGAACCTGTATTTACTTAATATTTAAGCAGGAATGTTTTTGGATTTTTCTGGGCCAAAGTCCGATCTCCTACAGTGTTTGAATGAACTGGTTCCATGGTAGCACTGCGTCAGAAGTAGCAATCGCCGAATAGGTTCGGATAGGTAATCTCCTTTAAGGGTTTCTCCAACAAGCATGGCATATTTTATATCACATATTTTTCTTCTGGCCTGATTGGCCGTGGGCAAATTCGGCACAAAAAGAACTCGGTCGCAGCGCGCTTTTTGGTGATCCCCACAAATCCCCCATGCCGTCCTCAATGCACCATCCAGATTCAGCGTAAGGACTGAATCGGCGATCTTTGGTTTACCAGGTAGGTGCTCCAAATGCCTGAATTAGGACGATTCCAGGACCTCGAGTCAAGTCCGTTTAATGGTGTGGATGACAGGAATACATAAACTACTTGCCCAAAAGAATCACTCCATTTGGTATTACATAAAAATCTTTCCCGATTTTGTCTTCTACAAGCTCCGCACTTCTATCATTTTTTATTTGAGACCTGAAAATACCTACTTCAGGACCACAACAAATCGATCAGCCATTTTCTTACACTATTATACTCTTTTGCTGGAAAATGGTCGTAGGGACTCAAAATCTTCCTAGTGGGGAGTTGTTCTGTGAAGGGAACTGAAGCTAGAAATTGTGATCTGAATTTCACGACCCTAGTCATCATCAGTCCAACGACTGATGATTGTTTTATTCTTTTTACAATGGTTTTACTAAAGACAGAATGGTTTTTCAACAAGAAAATATGCTTGCTTCAATTTATTTGAAGCGTTTATGAAGTATCTACTTTCCAGTTAGTCTGAATCGTCTTCGGCCCAACCTCGTCATATCGGAAAAATGTGATCTTGTTTATTCAAGAAACCTTCATCCCACCGGGGGTATTCATTTGACCAGACGTCCTTTATGGATTGACTCGCATGAGTAACGTTTCCTCACTTCCGAAGCTAATGACTTTTGATATTCAGGGCGAACAATCCACGTTATGCAGAATGCCACATCCCAGATTCGATTAACCTGGAACAGCGACGATTTCTGGATAGCAGGTAGCGGTTTAAATTATTTCCTATTCAATAGTTGATTTAAGGACAAAACTTATTATTCTTTATTCTGTAATTTTTGAAAGAATAAACAATCTACGTTATCATTTGCCATCTCTTGCAGTGATATTCTCGAAGTGCGTTGGAATCCGGCGGTGACAGAGGATGTGCGGCCAACTTATTGTGTGGCTGTGAATATCCAAGAAAATTTACCCTATCGATGTTCCGCTTTGGCTCGTCTGCAACCGGTGCAGAGTTTCGACTTTCGTCGTCCAAGATGGTTTGGTGAGACAGATCATTTAAGAAGCCAGAGGATCGAACCGAGTGTATATCATTGCGTGAATTCCACGGAGGCCCAGGTTAGTTAGTCTGGTTATCTAGCCCATATACATACACGGTTTGATCTGAGACCCGGAAACAGGTCACTGAACATGACATAAGTTCTCATTGGTAATTATGTCAAGCGCCTACCGTTTGACGACCCCATTCGTAAACGGATAATGATACTCTTTATCAAGAGGATTTTATCTGACGAAATGTGAACCGATTAGTTAAATTAAGCTAACCTGCGAAAAATGAGATCCTCAAAACGACTCTCTTAATGCTTCCTTTGGTGGTTTGTTCGCGAGAGTGATGAAGTCAGCACGGATCAATAAAAATGAATATTTTGTCTGGATTGTCGTCAGGACAAAATAAAATGATCCTACTATTTTTTATATTACACTGGCCACCAAGTGTTGCCTAATTGTAGAAATTTCATCTTACTGGACAAATTTTGATGTCTAAAGGTCGGCCATCTTTTTTCCTTGCTGAATTCAAAATGATATTCATAACTCACCCCTATCAAAAAATTTCCTTGCATAGTGTACTGCAAAGAAAGTTCCCATTTAAGATAAAATTTGCCTCCCGCATTAAGCTAACTTTTGTCATTAGTGCTGATTAAACCCGACCGACTGGCTTAATCTTGCAGGGCTGGCCGCAAGCTAGCGCAAAGTAATCCGAGTTCTTTGTAGTGATTGTGTTCTCAAAATGATCGCGGTAACCTCATACTCGATCTACGCAGTGCTACCGAATCTAGCGCGGAATCCGCACATATGAACTTTTGTTTGCCCACAGGCCCCAAGTGTTCAATTATTCTGACTAGGCAAGTAAACTGATTTTCATATACAGCGAGATGGGCACCAGCCTTATCAATAAGACTAAGTGAGGCCGACTGGAAAATTCCAATATAGATTGGGACCTGGCTCAACAAATGTCGCCATGCAAGAGTTCTCCTACTTTCCAGCACTGTTAAAATAGTATTAACCTTTGATCTTTTCTTTGTGTCCTGCTTTGCCGGACACGTTTTGTGCCTCATTTTGATCGGTGATCTGTCAAGGGTACAAGCACATCTGTCCGGATGCTGAGCTTTCTTTATTCCTAGATTCAATGGTACCATAGCACAAAAAACCATCCGTCACACGGTGATTTATTCACCTTCCTATTCTCATCTATTCACCTTTACCGAACTTTGGTATCTTGCTCTAGAACAAACCTGCAACTAACCTCTTCTTTAACCCATCCTTTCTATGTCTATTCGTAAGCAAAGAGTTTGTTCTTCTTCGAGTTGTCATTTGCATCGAAGATTTCTGTCCTACTGTCCATGACAATGTTTGTCTGATTTATCTCAGATCTCAGTAAATGTAACTTCAGTCAAAACATGAAGCTGACGTGTGTACGTAGTGCAAATTTGAAAACAGATGCCCAACACATTTCTCCCCGATTAACCGGGACTTTGAGATGATGCCTAGAGGTGATCCAAAAATCAGTCTAGTCAATCATTGCACTTCCATGAACTGGATGATTTCGTTATCTCGAACCCATGGTTAGACATTTCCCACACTATGAATTCCTAGAATTTCCGACAAAAGTGAGTAACGCTACGAGAAAGATATTTTTTTGTAATCTAAAATAACACTTCGACTAAATGTCCAAGTAAAAAAGAGAGAAAACAAAAGAACCAACCGCCAGAAGTCATCTACCACCTCTGTCCATGAGGGACAACTAGGACGAGAGAGGTAGTAATAAAGAATGAAGTGTTGCTTTATTTCTGCTCCACGAAATTTTATAAGTTTTCCCAAACGACGAAAGTACACGCCGAGATAATTAACTAAGGACTGTTGAACTGCTCACTGCAAGGCAATTTATAGTGACTGTGTTTTTCAGAAAGAAATGTAATAAGGCCGAGAAAACTGGTGACAAGACCGTCCTAAGTTGTTTTGTTATGAAACAGAATAAATACCAGCAAAATGTTGTTTGCCGTGTTTCAGATGTGTGCTAGCTGACTAAGCTCTAATATTTCGGATCGGTGGTTTGTGATAACACATCGCGGCCTACAGACAGCAGCTAGAGATGTTTTAAAGTGCCGAATTATTTTGCAATACATGTGGGTGCTGAAAATGGCCGTGTTTGTACATTTGGGAAAATCGACGCCAGGAACAAATCAATAAGGCGGACTGCTTGATTTCGGGCTCATATTACGTAGAACCTGCCATCGAGTTACGCTTTTTGTTGTCATACTAATCACTAGCCTGATTAATGCCTGGGACTGATTGGTCATCCAAGGGTCTCACACCACATCACACACGTGCGAGCACGATTTTGAATAGTTTAGGCTGACTGCCATTTGGACTCCACCTTTCACGCATAAATCTCAGATTTTCCGGTTAAGCTTACAAACGGGAAGTACCAGACTTGACTTCCGTTCTCGTTAGACCTCATCAATGGTGCGTATCCTCTACTGTACCCAACTGGAGGGCGTTTGTGCTACCATTATGTCACCATCCTCCAGCCAAGCTAATTACAATGGCAGCTAGCAATGCTTGAACAAACGTAACTCATGTTTCTGAGTTGGTCTATCCCAAAACTATTTCGTTGTTGAATTTATTTGAAATCAGCCCAAGTGCCCCTTTCTCCCGTTTTTGAATGTATAATATTGCATTCTTCTTTCCTGGAACCTCACTCGCCGAAGGAATTTCGTTCACTCATTTATGTTCTATAGTATACTCTGTAGTAGTATATTTTGCAATGGACATCATATTGCCTATGAACACTAACTTCCGAATTTCAAAAAAACCATACCCAACGTTCCACTTCTTAACGTTGATTTCAGCTCAGCCTAAGTGCTTAATGAAATCCCGATCATTGCAATGGGTAATTAAATCAAACTTATCGGGCTTTCGCCTTTATAGGTATCGTCCAATCACATTTGAATTTTAATTCATACATGACCTCAAAGTCGAACGATGATTATTCAAAGTGCATTGAAGCAGTATTTACTCGAATTTTTGTGACCTATCTGAAATACATACAAACACCAGGGCAAACCGGACCAAATTTGAGCAAATGTCTCAACCACTTGTAAAAGTCACACACCGAAAGCAATATTGAGGGGGTCAACCTATGTGTTACTCCTATCCAACTTATTAAACTAGACATCAGCTGGCATGACCTTGATAGTTTGAGCTCAGGATGATTACTTTGATTTGGTCTCTGTGGGGACATGATTTAGTTACGTCAGTATACCCATATAAAATTTGGATTCAAAACATTTATTTGATGTGGTTTTAATCCCTAGGTTTGTCAATCAACACATTTGTTTGGTTGAGTCAATTGTTCTGGACTAAATTGTCCACTGATTGGGGAGTCTGAAGAGCACCAAAACTCCGCAGGTTCCTTCAATTGTCTCGTACTTTTTGAATCCACTAACTGAGCGTCATGGATATTGAATGTATTGTTCTCGTTTACTTTAGGATGGTTTAAGGGGAAGTTTAGTCATCTTTTCCCTAGCCAACTTGTATTCATGCATTCATGCGACAGAAGTTTTTTGTCTGTGCTTTTTCGCTGCTTTTTAGTATTCACATAGAAATTCATGGGGTTTCGGAAAGTTTTGTGATATTGTAATGCAGTCATATCGTTTTGAATGTAGCGTAGGTTTATCCCTCTGGACTATGCTCGTTGGATACTTTCTTTTTTGATTCCGTGGGCAATTAGTATTCTGCGGTTTCTTTGGCATTCGCTGTATTGGAAAATCCATTTTCTTATTTGGTTCTAATCTATATCTGACTTCAATGTTCTTTTTTCCCGTTCAGCATAACCCGGATTAATTCACCATGTGATATCACCGCTCAACTCACTTTTAAGAAACTATGGAAGCACTGTACAGCTGTTTCATCCTTGTTAGGAATTATCAGCAGTGCATATCCACCGCGCCCGAACTGGGACGCGAACCCGGGACGAACGATTTCGAGTCGAATGCCTTAGCCATTACGCTACCGGGCAGGCTCTGAACGGTGATAATCCCTAACAAAGATGAAACAGCTGTACAGTGCTTTTATGGTTTCCTAATGGTGAGTTGAGTGATGATATCACATGGTGAATTATTTCATGAAAACATCCAATCTCCTACAACTATCACAACCCGGATTATTTTGGTATTCGTTGTGATAGGTCAGTACTCGGTCCAAATGTGTTTGTTTGTGATGTGCTGATATCATCGGCGAGCATCGGTTTTCGTTTGCACTATTACGCACACGAATTTAAGTTAGTTTGTCTCTCACCATTTCCATGGTGAACGCGATTCCTCTGAAACACTGCTGATCACCTCGTGTACTTTGCAATGTCTGGGCTTTTGATGATTATGAAAGTGAAGTCTGCATATCTGGCCTCAAGTTTTAGTCGAATTCTCCGCTCTGTTTGAGTGATATCTTGCATATCATCACAGTTGATTTGGTCCTAGCCCCATGCTGATCTGTTTTTATCCAGCAAAAGGTAAGTCAATCTTAACTGTGCTTTTTACCAACCTTAGTATTTTCACTTTTAGTCACCAATCACTGTCAGAGTTCTTAGGTCCATTACAATACGTATTGAAACTAGTGAATTGGGGAAATTCAAGGGCCACGTGGATTTTAAATTTGCTTTCGACTGGTGGGTAGACTCGACTGACCGAATAGCTTCACTTACGTTGCGGAAGACTGGGTCATGACGACAGTAGTGGTTTGCTTGCAGAACAGAGTAATTTTAGGGCTTGGATGAGTTCGTTTTGTGTGCGCAGGATGTGCTGTAAAATAGGAATAACAATAGCGCTGTAAGGTCGTTTCGTCCTTGTTAGGAGTCATTAGCAATGCACATCTAGCTCACCGAAAATAAGATACGCATCTAAGAGGAACGATTGTGAGTCAAAAGACCAAACAATTACCCTAACCGGGCTGATTCTTAACGGTTCGTCGAAAATCAGTAAATCAACATGATACAGCATCCACATCGAGAACTGGATTTTGCAGACCGCAGACCCTTTAGCGCACCAGATGGACGACCCCCAGGTAAGGACGAACTTCTTTGTCGAGAGCGAAGACATACATTAGGCACTGTCAAATACTTCTAACAACAATAGAACAGCCTCACGGTGCTTCCATGATTTCCAGAAGCGATTTGGATGTTCACAGTACATGACGAATCATTTGAAAAATCATATCAAATCCTATACAATTTCAAACCATCAGAATTCAATAGCGTGATCATGCGCAAATGTGTCTGCATCCGATTCTTTGTTGACTTGGTGATCTGCGTTTACCAGGTCCTCGTAATTGCCAATTCCTACCGCTTCTGTCCCACCGTACGTTCCGTAATCCTTTTGGACGTTGCCTTCGCATTTGCTCAATGGAGGCTGTTTTAAATGCGCAACTGAACGAGTAGATCACTATCGATCTGATCAGAATCGGCAGTCATTCTTTATTAGAATACACACAACAAGCGGATTGAACTGAAAGTTCTACTCACTGCATACGGCAAGCGTTTACCGACTAGATCTGATGCGATATCTTCCTTGAACAGTTAGCAAATGAACCACTTGGTCTTGAAGACCTCACATTTAGGGTCACCATATGTCCAAGCGATTGTTTTGCTATAAAACAGTCAGGACATCCGTTCTCCTTGGGAGTGTTTCTAAGATTGTGTAGTTCTTCTCTAAGAGATATTGGTCTGGGTTTTGTTGGTACCTTAGAGGTGCAAAACTATGAAAGCTAGTGTGCTGTCCTGTCCAGACATACTTCCACTGAACCCTCCATTTGACGGTTCTTTTTGCAGTTCTGCGTACTGCTCCGTCTAGAGGGAATAATTTATTATCCTCTTCTGTCTCCAGCGTGAAACGAACAGAGTATGCTACCTGACGGAATACTTTCGTTACCTTTTCCCATGGGATTGTGCTATATACCAAACCTGCCAATAACGTTGGCTAAGATTGCCACCAATGATGACCCAGTGGCCACACAATTTCAACATCGTTTCCTAGTCGAAACAGTTTTCCGTTACAGAAACATTGCACAACGAAGGTACATCTAAGAAGTTCTTCCCGGTCTCGATATCGATTATTAACTTATAATTAAATGAGTCCAATAAAATCCACGGTCTCGGCGATTGACACATCGGTGACCAATAATGCCAAAGCTTCAAAGGACATTTGGTCATTTTGTATGCCTAGAAGTTTGATAGTAAGCACATCTGTCCAATCCAGATCACCCTTGACTTGCCGCATACACCAGTTTTCAATAGGATGTTTGAAGGCTAAAGAATGACTCATGGAAAATCATTCGTTCCTTCTGAATTTAAGTCCTCATTTCTGAGTGCACGTATTGCACAAATTTTAAGACCCCTGATTTATTCTTGGACAGCTTTTAATCTTTCGTGTATTCCAGTCGAATCACTATTCGATGGTTTGATTTTGCATGTGAGATTATTTTTTTAGTTGAAGATCTTTTTCTGTGCATGCTCATACTTTCCTCTTCCTGAAATACTGAATAACGATGTCGAGCTCATTGTAGATATATTCACTTTGATTTGTACTCTGTCCTTCCTATAAACGCCTTTCTTTTCCCTATGTATTCCAACGTGTAAACCAGTAGAGAGACTAAAAGAATACTTTCACGTACTTTAGATTTATTAATAAGTTATCGACATTTCTGTAGGTAACAAAGGAAATAAAAATGGCCAACCGGTCATATTTAAAGTTCACTTCTGTGGAATGCAATGGCAGAAGCCTGTGACAAGAAATTTGGCGATAAAGAGTGGGTCACTTAACCAGTTCAGTTTACTTTATGCAGTCATTAACGTAAGTCCAATGTGTTCTGATTTTGATCGTTACCTCTCACCATCGTACATTCAAGGGTAAATGAAGAAAAAGTAATGAAAGGCTAAATGAAATACAACATGTTGGAAAACTATACAGAAGATGAAAGATTTCTGGTGCGAGAACGCTATTGCTTGCGACAAGGAACCACATCACCCGTTGTTATTGTTTCTTAGGTCTACCCCGTGGATCTCAAGCATGCGATTCAACTACACATATACTAGGCAGTCCATTGGTTAGCTTTTTCCACATTTTGCTTCATGGTTGTCTGACCGTTCTGAATCATCTTCCAACTACCACCTGTTAGGTGAGACTACGACCTGGTGCCAAAGAAGCGAGACCACATTGTTTCGGTCCGATAAGTCATGCGACAGTGAGGACGAATCAATCGTGAGAAATAGGACTGTCCGACAAGCCCGTATGCGTTTCGGTAACTCACGGGCTAAAGACGAGCGACTGCAAACCAGGGACCAGGGTGGAGAACCAACCGTTGCCTCCACTTTTGGTACATGGAAAAAAGTGTTTTGATTGTATCGGGGACTAAGTTTGGAGTAATGGTCGAAGAAAACAATGAACCTGAGAAACGGCGGTAATCGGCCAATGAGTTGTACTTTGTGTGGACCCAATATAAACAAGTAGTTTAAACAGTAGTGTTGACCTAATGGAGGCCGTTGACTAGTTCTCGCTTGATTGAACGAAAAGGGGGGAATGAACCAGAACCAAGATGATCGACTAAACACCGACTGCACAAACGAGATTATAAAATGCTACCTGCTTTGCACAACAGCCTGAGGCGTGGTAGGACTTCTGTGGGTATGCACAAAGCATGTTCCAGTCATTTTTGTTTACCAAAATTCTCTGCTTCTCCTAAAGATCCCATCCTCTGCATAGCTAACAAAATTCCACCAGTGTGCCCTAACAGTGCTGCCAGGACAGGGCTGTTCAGGCACCAAGTGTTCGCACATCTCTACTCAGCCAGCATGTTTGAGCCATACAGCAGGATCGATCATATTGTCTCAGGATAAACTCGACCAGTAAGCATCAACGTGATGTCACGCCGATTCCATGGGTGACTGAAATTGATAAATCTCAATCAAGCCTTCTGTATTCCTGAAAACATTTCAGCCGATATACAGCTACATGTTCAGATGGGAACAGAACCGCCCCAAATATAAATCCTAACTTCCAAAGTATAAAGCTGGCCCTCTGACGGACACACTTCTCCTTAATCATTATTTTCTGTACTTATTCCGTTTCCAACTGTTGCAGTTCAGTTACTACCGCTGCCATCTCTCAATGTGACAAGCAAAATATTGTTACTAAAGGATCTCTCCCATCCGTCTGAAGTCTTGCAGTCTCAATGATAACTTTCCCTCGTTGTATTGCCGAAGATCCAGTCCAGTCCGTCTGTCTGCTAACCCATCT
>LUCM01007378.1:166727-193839 GCA_008360955.1 Fasciolopsis buskii
CTGTTTCTATCTCTAATGCAAAACTGCTCACCAGAGTAGATTCTCCCAAGTATCTGGGAATCAGTATTGACGAACGTTTGCGATGGTCATTTCAAATTTTTACCAGTGTGAAGGAATTTATGGAGCTATTCCTTTTCATGGAAAGGCGGTGACACTTCAAAAGTAAGCAAACCGCAATCTTTTTCTTGGTTTGTTTACGAGCTTCTCGTACTCTTCTTAAATGTTCCCCAATCATTTTGCTGATCTACAAAAAAACGATTAAGATTACTTTGATAAGACCTATCGGGTTCTAGCGAACGCATAGTTGGTCACACTGTATGGTCTGCATCTATCTGCATCTAAAGCATTTGTGCAAAGGCTTGGATTTTTTGAACTTGTTCCATCGTCCCTTTTATACCCTCCTATAAAACTATCTATAGAAACTCGATTGTTTCTCACTTAGCTTACTTTTTAAGGAACACGTTTTAGGTGGGCTGTTTGGCAAAGTTTTATGGATACACAATTTTCTTAACAACTCTCGTTTCCGGCTGTTTGATCCACTGGTGGTCGTAGACTGAAATGCGAACATTTGGGTACGTTGAGATTTCCGCAACTGACAACACAAATGTAATATTTTAAAGCGCCTAGATCATAGTCCCGCCGGAAACACTTGATTATTCCTATTTATGTGTTGGGACACATTATCATTAAAGCTGAAGCATAAATTCATCATCTTGCAAGCTTTGTTTTTCTAACAGGTTGTGTTCTTGGAGAAGTTCTTTTCTTATATTTCCCGTCAGGTCCAAGTAGATTGAATTGAGAAATCCACAAGAGTGAACAAAGTCATCGATCTGTATTCCCCTAGCCCCAAGCTTTAGTTTTTTGAGAGTTGTCTGAGGTTTACCGAGCTACCAAACTCTCAAACCATTGATCTCAAAAGCCTCTGTAATTCTTTGATCAAGTTGTGCTTAGATTCTCCTACCAGGAAGATAATCAATCTCAGCGATATGCGTTCTTTGTTCACCTTTGGGCCTCTGGAGAATTTCCCGTTATTTGAGTTTATGGCTTTCATCTTTCGGTATTTTGCCTTACTAAATTTCTAAATATTATACAATTCTTCCATTGTTTCACCGAGTTTATCCAGTTTTTGGCTGGGTCAGGGCCGATTTTTCTGTGACCCAGTTTGGCCCGGCACATTCATCCTTGTTCTTTCACCGGTTCTCAGAATGGCAATTATATTATCTCACCTCAGTGTGCGTACTGGTATTTATTCTGTGTGTGAGAGCAAATTCACGTGTTTTGGGACAGCTTGAATATATCCCTACGTGACAGCTACACGAAATTCAGGGACTTCGGTGGTTTTGTTTTTTTTGAATACACAACGCTAAGTATGTTGCTATGGAAGCAAGTAAAGTAAAGCAAAGCGGACATGCCTTCGGGATTCTTATGTATGATGCAACAAAATTGTCAGTCAGAACCAAAGATTCACGAGAATTCCTACCAGGAAATAAATCCGAAAACCGTAATCTTCACACAAGACCCAATTTTACACCTGTGCTTAGTAGGTTTAGAACTAGCCGATCTCACTATAAGTGCGACTGTGTCAGTCGTTCTTATCTAGTCAAGCTTTAGACCAAACCAGTGTCATCTTCATAATTAGTCATCCATTGGGTAGCATTTCATAAAAGTTCCGCTTTGCCTAAACTCAATTTCGGCAACATTTTCATTTATCCAGATAAAGCTTCCACTGCAGCTGGCTCGAATTGTCACTTCTTCAACAAAAAATTCCTCCTCGGTAAACTTATACGTGAATGTATATGTGATCAATACACGGACGGAACTAAGCGCCTCGTATGACCCTTCGATACAGCGTCTTCCGCTGCACACTTGCCGATTTGCTCGTCGCACTTCGAGTCGGATCCTTGTCCGTGTAAACTCTTTACCAAACTATCTGGCTTGGAACGCGGATGCGATCTTCACATGGCCCACCAACATTCCGCCGGCACGGCTATATTTCCAACCATGTCAACTGGGGAAATCCGGCACTGACTATTACACGGTTCATTTGTACGAAATGGAACAAGCACAGTAAGTTAGAAATGGAGCGGGTAAACGCAACTCAGTATCTTGTCGCAGAATTATAAATACCACCAAGAACGTCATTTTTTTGTCAATAAAGAGAATAAATTCTGTCCACTCACTGAGCATAATTTCACATCAAGTTAGAAGTGTTCAGCACAGAAATTCGTCTCCCACTGATCTAAGTCATGTGGTTCTTTGTTCGAAATCGTCGACTCTGTTTGTAGACAACCGCTACATCTTTATTTATCCAAACCGTTGAATTTAGCCTGGAAACTAAGTTCGGATTGGAAATTTCAGTTGAAGAGTGAAGTGCCTTAGTTGGTCAATTATACTTTGTTCCAACAGTTTGATGCAGCCTTCCGAAACTGTCCGATTTGGATCATAAACAATGAAACCTAATGCAGCATTTGTAACATTTTGCCCATTTCAAGGATAAACTATGGTCCAAAGGCTTTTATTGTGGGTTCAACCTACCTCCACCTGACAAACCCAACTGTATTTCACGTGATTCAGTCTACCATTTTACGAGCGCGAAGCGTGGAGCTTGGATACAGTTCGGATTTTCCAATTTCTATCCTAGCAAGCCACATGCCCATCAATTTTTGTGCCCACGTGTTGTTGTTCCCAAAATGCCCTAGTCAATTTATCCAACCCATGTTACCCTCACGTAACGAGTACACTGATCTTCCAGTGCTTTGAAGTAACAGCTAGATCAATTGGTTCGAAAGTACGGGTGATTAGGGATGAAAATGTGGGGGTGAAATCGGACAGCTGTGAAACTTGGACTTTGGCATATTGATTTAGGGTTACTGCGTCTCGTCAATTGCGCGCAGGACAAACCGCACTGTCTACTATCCATCTGTGCAGCATTAAACGGTAACAGTAGATATGGATATTACGAAATTATTTATTTTGAAGTATCAACGCTCTAAGCGTCATTAAGAAGCAACGGAAGCACTGTACAGCTGTTTCATCCCTCGTAGTCCATATCCATCGAATCCCAGACGAACGATCTCAAGTCGAACACTAGAGGTGAATATGGAATACTAATGATTCCCGACAGGGATAAAACAGGTGTACTCACACTACTAACAAAAACATAGATTTCAATGAAATCAAAATGAACTAATCTCCAAATGGCAACCGAAGATCCGCGAACCGGTTGCAAAATTTAATGAATGCCTCAACGCGAAAGGAACCAAACTAAGTGGTCTTTTTCGAGACTAAAGACACAAAACAACGAAACGACGAAAAAGGAATTAGCTGAAGATTGAAAAATATTTTGTCCATGCATGACGAACGCCGGCATTGGTTTATTGCTTCACAAATGGCAGACAGATTTTTGAGCAAAAAATGCACCTAGTGCAGTTCTGCCGCGCCCAATGGAACACAAATATGTTGGCAGAATTTAACGTCGAAACACCCTTACTTTAACCCACAGGGGAAAATTTGGCAAAAATAAATGGCACTCACCGAACAAATAGGAGAGTCTGCGTAAAAATAGAGGCTCTTCTCTTAAGACTATAGTCTCATAGACTTTTGCAAAAGAACAATCGTGTGAACTAATGTTTCTGTTATCACTTTACCACGGTTCATTTCGAAGACTAAACCCAAAACAAGGTTAGAGTTTTAATTATATTCATATATATATATATATACATATATATATATACATACATAAATATGTGTACATCTGGGAGGATTTTCTCAGGGTAATGGGGGAAAGACGAATCACTAGATTCTATGGTATGCCACACGTGACGTCGCAAAGTCCATGGCAATGAAAGGACTTTCAACGATACTGTCGTCAGCAAATTTCCAACCACTATAATTGTGAGAAATAATGAGCTGGTTCTGCGGTTGGCGTTAAACACTAGAGATCAAATAGCCCCCTTAAACGCATAGATTGCTCAAAAGAAATGAGGTATTAATTCCATTAGAAAAACAAACTATTTTCGAAATGCGTTTTGGTAAGTTGTTTCGAAATAGTCGTAGCGTCCGTGTAATTATTAGACCCTCGAAGGAGTGTACGTTGACAGTGAAAGCATTAGTAGTTTTGAGCCAAATTAGCCGTTAATGAGTAATGCGCCATTAGAATAAAATGCAAGTGCACAAATAATATTGCCTTCAGCACCGCATTTTGACATCAGATTTACCGGTTACGCCATTGAGAACTAAAGTAGTACAAATTCAGCACCCGCTCGAACTGGCCCACTCAGACGTCCCAAAGAATGACTGAACTGTCACGGACATGAGCTACGGTAGCCAGAAACTGTGGTGATGGAATGTCAAATGAGTCCTTAATGGTTTATTTCGTGGAACAGGTTATGCGTTTGGACGTAACAAAAGTGCCAGGCTGTGGTGAAGATGACAACAGTCGAATCTACTTGATCTACAACAAGAGACCTGAGGAGCAAAGTTACGGAATATCGTTCCAACGTTGCTCAGCCAGGCTAGTTTTACGAAAAATGCTTCGTTTGAAAAAGCCGCTGTGCGGAAATCTCGTGGTAGTCAGAGAAGAAAATCTCAAGGCAGAAGACAATCATTTTCGGATTGATGGGAGATAGGGAAACAACAACCTACTCCGTATTCTCATCTTCTTTTGAATGCACCAAAACGTACTTTTAGTGAATGTATTTCGAAAATGCAATAGGCTGTTCTAATAAAACCGAAATTATTTCCGTGTGCAGTAATTTCAAGCAATACTTTGTCCCCCACGTTACCTGCTGATATTCGATCCTTGTTTTTTTCCCGGTTTCCCGATTTTTGTTCCCAGTCGCCACATGGAACGGGAGTTATTTTGGACAAGCGTAAACCGTAGCCAAATTATTAAGATCAAAAATCAGTTGCTACCTGGGCGCTACCGACTGTACATGCAAGGACCGGAGCATTTCAAATCTGGCGAACACGTTGCTCGATTCTTCTTCCTCGCCGAGGATTCCAATCTTCTGCCCAAAAAGTCACCAATGGGAGGCAAGAATTCTGATGACGACACATTCTTTCACTTCTTTATTGCATAGAAAAACATACTGAGGTGTAAATAAAATGGTCACTTTAAAAGACACTAAGTACTGACGACACAAATATTGTTCGACCTGGATTTCCAGATTTCGAAAAAATCCGCCAAGACGCACGTCATATGGGATGAAAGATCGATAGAACTTGGACGGTTCATGTTGAGCAATAAGCTAGTCGCTTAGTGAGAAACGAATTATTATTTTCACTTTTAAGCGTATGCCAACTGTTTTCAAATAATGTCTTTGTATCTGAGAGAGAAGAACTAAAAATCTAATCAAGACTTCAGAGCAGCTACAATTTTAGACCAAACCAAGAATAGGAACATCCTTTTGAACTTTTGTTAACTTAGGAAATCAAAAACAGCTTACCGCAGGATAAACCGTCTAAATGAAACCGTCAGTTTGCTAATACAGGTCGAAAGTACGAAAAAAATTGTAGCTTCTCGGAATAGAACAGAATTGTTGACAAGTGGAGTGCTGATTTGGTGTCATTCCTTAATTGGTTTCAATTGGTTATAAAAATCGGTAGATTACCCGGAAAGAATATGCCTACGACAACCGAAAGCTTCCGTGTTTGAATAAAACAAAATATAGATACGAAATCAAAAGCTATAGTGTGATCCCAAATGAGCGGATGAGTCATACAGACCTGTTCAATGCTTTTCTGAGAAAACGTACAAAACATGTTGCAGGTTCATTTGTGGACGTTTTGAAATTTTTCCGCAAAACTGAAGAATATCCATGTGGTATATCCAAAAAGGTTTGAAAAGCGGCAAAAACAACATGTGTAGTATTTTTATAGATAGCACACACATGACTCCTGTGGAACGAAATCATTTCACTTAGCCAGATCGGTTTGGGAACTGGAAGGCTATTAACTGGAGGCCGCAAACCAGGATTCAAAAATGTGAATAAGGACGGATTGAACAAATTGATGAAAGATATGGCAAGTTGGACAGCATTCGACTTGTTAATTGTCGAAGAGAGTCCAGCAGTCGACGGTGTTCTGGATTTGCAAAGAATCCAAAAAGGTCAGAAATAAAAAAATGGTTCAAAATCTGCAGAACAAAGGAAGAACTTGGAATAGAGCTGGCTGCATAAATATAGTGGTAAGCTGGTCTACGTCCCTCTCATCGTTTGTGTCCTTGATATTACGACGACCCGGAAGTCTTATGACACGCCAAAGATGCTTGGGAACCCTAGCTTCCAGATGCTCTCTGCCAAAAGAAATATTGTGTGGATAGATGGCGATTCGCTGCCACCCTGCTCGCTACCGTATTCGACCCATTGATACATCATATAGTTCTATGGGGCTTCATGTTGCAGTATCATCGTTTCTGGTCGCCACTGAACACGCAGTGAATCCTAGTGGCTATGGGGCATGCCCTGTCTACTGTTCTTATGCTTCAAGCGTTCCATAAAAAATTCTAGATGTTTTATTCTCTACCTTAGTTTATCCGAAGGTCACCCAACTCCTGAAGTTTGGCAAGGCATATGCGATCTCCTGCCCCCTTCTGATTACCCTGGGTATTTTGCGGATATCTCATCGCTAAAGGCGAACAGCTTTTCAATGAGGCAGCGCCATTTGCAAATAGCACCTGGGATTTCAGTTGAGTGTTAAAGCAGGAAACAGTAAAGTAGTAGAGAAGAACCGTGAAAAATTTGCATTGTGTCTGTTTTCGAGAAAGGCGATTCTGTGGAGAACATCGAAATTTATATTTGATTTAAAGATAAGTATTCCGTGGGCAGCGTCTGGATGAGTTTTCGGTCTTATGCGCAATTAATGATCGTGTTATTTCCGAGACAATTGACCGCAGAGAAAGTAGATCATGGGATATGATCATGGCATTTGAGTATGACAATAACAAATTCAGTCGATCAATAAACACACTATGAGGTTATTTATTTATTAAGTCAGTCAGTCACCAAAGTAAAATAGTTAACATTTTATTTTGAGCGATCCGCGAATAGTTGTAATTGATTAATGACTTTAATGAAGTCATTTATTTGTTTTTGTCCTAAGTTAACTCATTCTTGTTTAACATATTCGATGGTGCTCTGTTATTCGTTGATCACAGAATTGTCGACCAACATGCCCTTGATGATGGTTAGACACACAGCGGAACTACCAGAGCCCAATCTCCGAATACCACTTGATCCGACCCCGAAGCCCTCGGAAGAATCAACTGCAAGATCTGTCATGTTCATTGACCCCGCTCGCCTAGTGCGCCGGTCTCGTCGCTTTGCGGCAATTCATAGACTGTTTGTAAGATGGAGACGAAATTCACCACCTCTTGTTCCATCCACCGGAATCAATAGAGATGAACGTTCGATTCCTGCACGGTCAAAAAGACTGTCCCCGCAAGGTCTAGGAGTCGGTGTTGATTGTAAAAAGCACCAGATTTATATCACACTAGACGTACACCCAGAGCCACATTATTACTGGGTGTACATGTTTCCTGTTCAAGGTCAAAAGCATGAAGTTATGGAACGGCTGAAAACCTCGGTAAGTTGTACCGTGCACTAGACACAATGAAAACCTACTATGTGTCTGTAGTTTACTGCCTGTGCACTGTGAAACAAGTCCAAGGTTTCAGTTTGCGCAATCTGTTGGATCAACAAAAAATAGACTCATGTTACCTAATCGGTCTACAAGAACTAACCACTAACAAAATTTGATGACAAGCATATCGGCATCTGATATACAGCCAGTTCGCCTTTGCAGTTTTCTTAATATCTACTTGATAGGAACAGAATCCTGCTTCCAGACTACTTGACCGGATAAGCTGCGTGGTCGTGCCCTGATTATTCGTGTTGTGAAAACGTTTTAAAGCCGCTTCTCAAACTTACAGCGCAAGTCTTAGTCACGAGGCTTTTATGTTCACGTCAGATGAGATCAGAAATTTTTTGCCTGGACTGGTTTCAGTGGTTTATTCAGGATGGGGCGATATGCTCGGCCAGGTAATATTTAAAATATTCAATATGTACTTTTGCTACTTCTAATTAGGCAGTAGGAAAATGGAAATTTTAGTTATTAGCAAGTTGACACCGCTAGTCATCATGTTTCACGGGTGACTGTGACAGCTTAGAAAATTCACAATCCCAGCAAGACAAAGGGTATATTGTAATCAAAATTTTCAGTACTTGAATGGAAACGCCAAGGAATTTTACTATCCGTTACTACTTGGTTTTAGATTGGTTTTGTTGGTTTTTGGTGTCTGGTAAGACAACGTTGGGAGTATTTGGTTAGATATCCAGTATGTGAAATGGGCTTGACAATACGAAGCTGAATATCATAGTCACACTCCGAAAGTGTCATGCACCACCGTTGTACCATTGCTACAAGTGACTTGTGCAGTGACTCTGCTCGATGACTGATAAATCGTAATGCTTCACGATCAGAAATAATTGTGAAATTTGAGCCGAGTAGGTACTTGTCAAGTCGTTAGACCGACTAATGAACTGTTAGACCTTTATGTTATGTTAACGAACAACTTTGCGCAGCAATAGTTATCTGGTAAGAAACAAGAACAACTGGATGACCATCCTATTCCCTCCCTTATTAGATTCGAAAATTCTGAGGCTGAAAAAAACGCAGGAATGTTCCGTTTTTTAAACAACGCGGAAAAAATCCGATATCCGATCGTGTGATAGACTACTGGAAAACACCAGAAGATAACAGATAAAATATGGGCTCCATGGCTTTGAAAAATTTAAAACAAATCGTGAATAATGTCATTGGAAAGCAACCAATAGGTGTAATTTAATGAAGTTTGTAGGCTATGTGTATCTAACAGGGAAGATAAACGATCGGTATTGTATTTAAAGCCATTCTTATTAATCAGGTATCTAAGGAATTCCAGTGTATTCAGATTGAAAGCACAATTCAGTACATCGTTGGAAATGTCAAAGTCACAAAGGGTCTGCAATATTCGATAGAGCATTTCACTGCAACCTGATCTGATAGAGCCACGAGCCATTATGACTGGATAACTCTCAACAGTAACCAAACTTTGGATGAATGGTTCCATTGACCGAAAAGTTTCAGATGAAGCACTCATTTCAGACGGCAAAAAATTTGTAAGATTACCGACTAAACGTAGTTTTAATTGTTTTCAACCGAAGATAATTCGAGTGTAGTGTCTTCTAGGAAAAAAGAGCCCTTAGATCCAGAAGCCATTGGATCGGCATAGCAAAACGTCTGGCTCTACTGTAGCATACATCCTCTCTTGAAGTTCTAAATTTGAGATCAGACATTAGTCAACACAAACCCGTGAGATTTTATCCCCAGCTTTGAGGGAGGGTACAAAAAGGCAGTCCATTTAGTCAATTTATGTGGTAGAACTAGTTCCAAAACAGCGTTGGGAACTAAAATACTCAAGGTTTTTTAATAGGCCCTCTCAAGCCATAGGAAAACAGAAGCGCTTCACAAAGTGGGATCACCACCAAGTTTAAGTATGGCCAGTGAACTTTTCATTCCTCCTCCTGGCTTTAGAACAACGCAAAATCTATTCTTACAGAGATTTGCAATAACCTAAAAGAACAAATGGGAATTGTAAGTCCTTTCGTAGACTGGAGACCAATTATGGGCTCCAGGTAATGGATAACAAGAAATTTACGATTTAAGTATTGTCGATGTGAGTCTTTATGGGAATAGTTTATAAACTCAGAACTAAAAGCTTATGACCAGTAATCCACATGACAACGGTGTCAGCATATTCAGGTTTCACAATGAAAAAGTGGGATGTCGAGTAGTAAATGGAATGAACGAGCCGTTGCTACCAGTATTAGCTAAAAATTGGTGAATAACTTTACTACCAACAAGAAATGAACGCCAAATATGTTTTCGAGTAGAGCTGTTTATGTATAGATGCAAACTGTTTTAAAACGAAAAAAATGATGAGCTGTCTTCTTTATTTCGGTCATTAGTTCACAATCGTTTCTACCTCGCGAATGCCATCGCCGTTCCCAATATCTCCAGTGGGAAAACTAAGTCGAGGGTACACAAAGTTCATCAACTCGTCCAAAAACAAACCATTTATAGTAGTTTTCTTTGGCAACACTCACTTATTGACCATTTTGCCGGTCAGTTCGGTTTATCATTAGTAAATGGAATCATCAGTTTTTTTCTCGGTTGATGGATTGAAGTAACCAACGCAATTTCGCCGCAGTAGTGCCGACCTTCGATCAGGATAATGGATGTGACGGTTCATAATTCATTGGCCTTACATAAATGATGAGATTATGGCAGACCATCAGTTGACTCGGAATAATGTCTTAGTATTCCGAAAAACTGACTGAACGTGTCCAACTATGTCGCACTTGAAATCGTTTGCATTTTAAGAATAGAATGTGCTGAGAATGTGACTTGCCACAAGATTAGCACATTTTCAATGAGGTTTCGGGCTTGAACCCATCAGACCTGGTCGCTCACAGTTTTGAACCAAATTTACTACTGAATTTGGATTTGTAGGGAGTCGTGGAATGACCTTTTGGATATGCATATGCTTAAGTGCTCATCAAATTCTGTGAAGTAGACTTATCTAGTCTATTCACCTCTCGATTCGCTCCCAAATCTCAGGTACCCGTTGCATAGTAGGATCAGGAAGTAAAAGTAACTTCTGTTGGAGTTACTGATTGCTAATTCCTGCAATAAGACAGCCCTGAAATTCAAACTTCGGTTGTTCATCGTAATTGCAACGTACCGCTTGTAGTTGCAGTTCCAGCATGAGTGCACGAATGCCGTGTGAATCTTTTTGTTGCTGCTGATGGAATTTGTCCAGTTCGGCTATTTCATGACTACCTGGCTGCACTTGGTGGAGCGCACGAGTTATAATATCTTCATATTTATGAGAACCTGACACCTGTAAAAATGATGGGTTTTTGAATCATCGAATACACGGGTTTTTCCAAGATACTCAAAAAACAGCAATTAGAAATGTTTCAATAAGCAGAGCACTACAATTCAAACTTATTGGAATAATCCTCACGTTCGCTTAAGAGATCATTAAGACCGAGTAATCCCAAAGTGAACGATTTTATATTTCAAAAAGTCGCCATGACACCAATTGTTAACCTGAATTATGGTTTGCCTGATTGCGCCATTGAATTAACGGAAATACCAGCAAGCATTAAGAATGAGTAAAAATAATTACAGCCGCGATGCACATTGAATTCACATAATGAATTCCAATTAGAGGCATGTAATAAAAGGAGACAAATAACTGTTCATGCAGGCCATCAGTATACCGTCCACAATCGTCGGCATGTCTTGAAAGCCACGCATTCTGAGTTGGAGGTTCGGTGATCGAGCCGTAAATATCGTTATTAATTAGATTTTTTTATGACCAAAACAATCCTATAAAATCAGCAAATTAACAGAAACTTTAACGCGTTTAGAATGCATTGCGTAAAATGCATTCAACTGGAAGTCTGGATTCGTTAAAATTACTAGGCCAGTTGAGGTCAAGCAAACTTTCGTATGGTTTCAAAGGTATTCCAATGAGCGGTAAGTGGTTGGTCTTTTATGCCATCTAAATAAAACTACAAGCCAGAAAAGGGAGGATCCGGCATGAATATTAAGTTGGATAGGAACTTGGAAAAGACCCGGTAATGTTCTCCATTTGACCGCGGTCTTCACAGTGATCGCCACTCAATATTTCCAACTGAATAAAGAGTACATGTGTGCGGTGATGTTTGAATCATGAAACGCTAATCGCCTAGACTAATCAAAGTTGCATAGATGCAGCCGTACAGAACAAACCGCATGCAATCACAAGCCGTATATCCCCGGAATAGTGACCGAGACTGAGAGCCAATCGAAAATGTGGTCATTTCTTGCAGCGTAGTTCGGCTACATTACACCTTTTAGATTGAGAAATCCTGCTTCCTGATACGATCTAGGAGCTGAAAGAAGCAAATATAATACGGGATTTCAATTGTTAATTATTCAAAAGGTTCCCGTAACTGGCGGTTACTGCGTGATCAGAGAATTCGTCTTGGTTTTTGGAAAACTTGAACTCTTGTACTGAAGATAATCAAATTCGTCATGAGAAATTTGCAGAAATGCCTAGTCATAACATGTCTTCCCGGTAGTGCAGAGCTCTGATTGCCCTTGTATTTTTCACGTAGTCAGATGAACATGACATCGATCCTTGAAACTGTTCAACCGAGAATCGGAGGAAGCCCAAAGTTGAGGACAGTTAAGTTAATCCAAAATGGTGTCAGTGATAAAAATAATCCACAGCCGCCCAAATAGCATCTTCGCAAAATAAGACACTAATATTTTGCGAACACTATTATTACCTTCACTGATCGTCCCAGTATTTTCCAAATCAACGTATTCGTTGGTTTTTGTGGTGTGACTTTTCCAACGTTTTGTTTGATGGTTGCAAACTTCATCTCCAGATTGGTTTAGGTATGCAGCCTAAACTTAGTTTTAAAAATGCATCGACAACATGACTCTGAGCGAGATCTGAGGTTCAAACTGTCTTACTATATTAGTCTATTGAATAAGTTGTGTTTCACCTTGACAACCCATCTGTGAGTCAACAGTGAATCAGCTGCTAAGGTATATGGTTTTGCAGAACCATCTATATTTTTTTAGTTTCCCAACAGTAGTAATTGACAAATCTCAAAATGCTAGATGGAGAGCTGGACTGGACTCCAACTAGTAATCACAACCTGTTAGCTTAGTACAAGGGTTGGTTAAAGATTTTCTGTCAGATCCCCTTGCCAAATATACTTTTGCCTGGTATTTTTGTATTATTTATCTGAACTATTTCCACATCATAAAACTTAGTCGTCTTAAGCCAAACTCAAACAGATACATCACTATCGACCATACCTTTGTAATGTAGCTGATCCATCAGATTTGTCACGGGGTCAGTGGGACTCGTGTTGTGAAAGAGCTCAAAGTGATGCACTTGTCTAACTCCATTCGACATAGTTATTCCTAAATGGTACCTTGAATTATATTATTATATTTGGAGTCTTAAAAATTCCATTACTTTATTGAAAACTGGAATTGCAGAAAGATTATATCAATGAAACTAGAATTAATTTTAGAGTCAAATAAATGCTTATACTTTTACTAATTGAACTTTCCATTACCTGTTCTTATCTTGTTCTGTTGTAGACTAATTACTGCGAATTCCCCACAAAGGCATTCCGTCGGGTCAGTCACGATATACGATACTTCGTGTTTTGTTACACTTATCCTGGTCAATCCCAGTTAACACTGTTCACCTCAGCTCATGATCGAGCAGACTATCCCCGTTACTATTACCTGTCGATATATTTCGCACATGGAAATGATCCACAAGGCAATTATAGGGACCTGTTGGTTCAAACGGTGTTGGATGCTTGTATGATCACCGTGGACACCTGTTATCAGAACCGTCAGGCCGCTTGTAATTTAGTTTATCCAGATCATTATCCATCAAACCACAACGCCTCCACCCTTCAAGGATTCAGCCTTTTGCAGTTGCAAACCTTCATCAATCAGCCTACCTGTTCAATAAGAGAGATTGAGACAGACTAAATGAGAACATCTCTAAACCACTCAACTTCCCGCTTTCAGAACATTCCAGTTTATCCCATATAACCCTAACAGCACATCATTCTTCTGTATATATTTAAAAGCTCGCCAAAGGAAATAGTTTTATGGAGATCCATTCTGTTGTTGAGATGCATTTATGAACTACACTCAAGCTAACCCCAAATCACAAATTATGGAAGATTTTTCGTGCACTTTGTTTCATTTAATTTGTCATATGATACAGTGGCTTTACCAACAAACTTAAAGCAAATAATCTCGAAGTGGAACAAAGTATATTGTTTCAAGCACGCATATACTTAGCTATATTTCCTCCAACGTCCTCACCCCTGTTTTACTTAGATGCAACTTAAAGAACAAAATCAAAAGCTTAAAACTCATCGACGCACAAATATGTAGTATTGCCCGTTAAACTTCCGTACCTCGTTGCACATACACACAGAGATTGTGCTCCATCTTTTATCCAATACAGAAGAGAACGTTATTTATTGAATGGTTTCTTTCCGCTCATTTTCCACCAGTGTGATATTGTTTGTAATGCACCGGATTGGTGATAAATTCCTCCGTTGCCTTTTGTGCAATGTTTTGATGCGGTATTTTAGATCTTGAATCAGAAAAGATGAAGTATCAAATAACTTTTTCTACTGTTTGTTGTCAAGCGCACTGTCATGGAACTGGAATGTCCGTGTCAATATCATTGGTAATCTTACCACTACTTTCACTATCAAACTAGTTAACCTGCACACTGGGATTTTCGTTCCTCATTCGGGCATTCAGTCAACATTATTTTTTCTACACCATTCGTAATCAGAATAATGAATCAGTCACTCACTAAAACTTTATGCCCCACAGTCACTGCACATACCTAAATACAAACATGATGGCCCAACATTTTGACATACTTGCCTAGATAAGATAACCCCCGTGCACTCGACCAGTCACATGCCCAAAGCATCCCACAAATGTTTTCATAAGCGTTATTCATTCTGCAGCATTTCACATGGTAGCCGATTTCACAATTACTGCGAAGAGCTGTTCAGACTCATCTTTCAGTTTCGTTTCTTATCACACATCAGGATAATTCTTCACCTGAATTCCACATCCACCTCCACTCTTGCAATCAACAGCAAAACCTACACACGCTCATACACGCACACGCACATACGGTTCATTCGATTCCACAATAGCCTCTACAACAAAATTACACCGCCTGAATTGCTAGCCATGCCACCCGGATAAATCCACTACGGTGGTTCGTCTTTCCAGTTGAAATCACTTCTGCATATTTAACGACTGGTGTATGTGTGATGTTAATTTGTTTCCAATTGCTGACAGATATTTGCGTTGTCAAATATATTTTTGTGGATTGAAGTCTTCTTTTTCATGAGCGCAGAAAATATTCCGCTTCCCAAAAAAAACTAGAAATTTTCGTCTACGATGAGCCCACTGCAACCGGTTGGATTTGAATGAATTAAGTTATTCAGAAACAGATCTAATTCTTCACTCAATGAAACGCCACTAGTTATGATTCGCCTGAAAAAGGTCTCGAGGTTATTAAAGTGTGACAACAAACACAAAGACGATACATCTATATTTCCGTTCCTCTATATCTCATTAAGGTATGAATAGGATATACACAAGTTCAATGGCTTTTATGTATATTTCCCTTCATTCTTCCCGTGTATGCATGCGGTCGTTGGCTGGTGGCCGTCAGTATACTTCCAATATACGCCCGGAAGTTGATACTTAAATCGTTACTGCCAGCTTCCCTTACCCATGGATGACTGTAGACTGCTCACCGACACCCCGTTCCCCCAGGTCACCGTAGTCCGAAGGCTCTGTAAGGTTGGGAAAATTTAGCTTAGCCTAACCGACCCCCGTTTTATCCTCAAGTAGTATAATTTACCGCACCTTAAGTGAAATTTGTGAGGGTTGCTATGATGGTAACATCAATTCAAAAGTTATACTGAAGAACAGCGGCACCAATGGACCTAGAAACTGTGCAAATGTCACTTGAGTAATCGCGGTGGTTTATTTGGAGTTCTCAAGTTCAATCGAAAAATTTTGTAGGGATAACCGATAAGATACAACGCCATACATCCTCCGACTTCATTGTTCCGTCAATTCAGCCAAAGTAAATTTAAGACAAGTAGATACATTCCACTTTATCTACTGGCCACATTTCGACGGAAAAAGGAAAAAACGGCCAGTCCCGACGAACTCCCCCTAGTTCTTTCCAAACTGGGTGGAGAAGTGCTGATGAAATCACTTACCCCGTTGTTTCATGATATTTAGAACGAGGAGCGTATTCTGCTAACGTGGGGTGTCACTGATCGTACTCATCTTCAAGAAGGACACACAGAGTGACTGTAGCAATCATCGTGGGATTAGTTTACTTCCGACAGTTACTAAGGTATTAGCTTCGATACTGCTGCGCCGTTCGACACCGATTCGCGAGAGTAATATCCACGAACAGCAGGCCGGATTTCGTCCAGGCCGAGGTTGCATTGACCAGATATCCACTCTCCGACAGATACTCGACACGCGCCACACGCACCGCCGCCCTACGATCGTAGTCTTTCTCGACTTGAAAGGCGCGCTCGATTCCGTGGATCGGACAACACTATTCAGTGCTCTCCACCGGAAGGGTATGCCAACGAAGTTTGTGAACCTCCAGTGAGCATTGTACTCTCATACGTATGATCGCGTGAGGGAAAACGGTGAACTATTAAGTTCATTCGAAACGACTAGTGGCGTTCGACAAGGGTGTCCCATCTCTCCAGTCCTGTTCAAATTCGTCATGGACGAGGTGAAGGAAGATGCTTTGGGAGGTTAGCATGATGTAGGAGTCGAACTGGGAAGTGGAGGGAAGCCATGCGACCTGGATTAAGCAGACGACATCGTGTGCCTGTTCGAGTCTGCGGACCATGCACAACGCGCACTAGATAGACTGCTGAAGTTAGTTGTTCGGTTTGGCATATGCTTTGCACCTTCAAAGTGTAAACTGATTTTACAGGACTGGACAACAGTAGTGCTGAACTTAATACTGGATTGAGAGGGACTAACGATTGTGGACCGTCTCACCTACTTTGGTAGCTGCTTGTCGAACGATGGTGGCTCGGTAGTAGAGGTAAAGACGCGTATATCCAAGGCTCGAGCAGCTTACGCTAGATTGAAGCACGTGTAGAGTCGACCTGATATTTCACTGAAGTTGAAAAGTCCCCTGTACTGTGCCGCAGTGCGATCAGTTCTGTCTCACGGCTGTGGCAAATGGAGTATGCGTGTTGGAGATGTTCGTCTTTTGGAGGTTTTCGATCACCGATGTTTACGTAGCACGGCTAGGATTAGATGGAGTGGCCGAGTGGGTAATGTGGAGATTGGGAATCTGGTACTAGGTGTTATTTCCTGGACTAACCTATTTCAGCGTATGAAACTTAGTAGACTGCCTGGCTGGGTCACGCGTTGCGTATGGCAAACACTCGTCTGCCATACCGTACCTTGTTTCGCGCACCTCGCACGAGGTGGAAAAAGTTATGTAAAGGTCAACAGATGACGTGGCAAAGTGGAGTGAGAAAATTCACAGCGGAATTAGGTAAAGTAGGTGTTTCACGTCTTGTTGGTTGGGATCCGAAAGACCCATCAATCAGCTGGCTGGATGCACTGAGGGATATGGCAGTGAACCGTGAACAGTGGCGATCGTGTTGTCATTTTCTATCGAATTAGAATTATTGAAAGTGTGAGTTTTTACAGTTAGACTGTTGTCTGTGCGTTGGCTACGGCAGGATTCTTATATTTTCCGGCCTTTAGGTCCACTCGTTGTTCCTCTTGGATATTCACCCCTTCTATAGAAACATGTAACCTTGGGGAAAAGACATCGGTCAGTGAGGCTTGCCTTACTGTTTAACGCTGAACGATAATGATTATGATGATGTTGTTGATGATGATGACGGAATTCATTTTTTTGGGAGTTTACAGTGAGGAGGAACACTCGAAAGAACGACAAAATTAAATGACATCATCTTAGAAGTTCAGTTGGGATTCAGTGTGCATCTGTGGACCTGCATGAAAGCTCCGATTGACCCAGATTTCCCAGGTGATATTATCAATGAGTAAGTTTAGCTCGAAATTTTAATCAGCTACATCATGTTTCTATCGCGATTTTCCAGGTCCTTTATCGTATGCTTTGCAATCTCCTTATGGTACAAAATTGATGTAACTATCTTGAGGAATAAACGTAGCAATACCATTCAAAGTTGGACAGCCGAATTACCAATCAATGCCTGTTTGAAAAAAATCACATTTCATATGCTACAAAATTTTGGTTATATTAAAGATTTCATACCAGTGGAGCGCTTTGATCCCTTCCATTGGGCTTATTTGGTGGAATAGTTCGTATAAACGAAAATAGAGAATTCACATTGGCCCTTAACAGTTCATCGTTAATATTCCCAAGAGTTAAACTGAATCGAAAGTATAGTCATTACACACGTATGATTGGCGTTTCCAGAGAACGTCGGGTCGTTCCGTCGGCCAGTAGTCTATCATCATTTATTTGCTTTTGACTATCAGTTAGTATCCCTGACTGTGGTTCGGTAACTGCTGATAATCTTTCAGTGGACTGAGGCTATTTTTATTAACTATATCCTGCATTGGTAAAAACAGACAAATTCGGATAAGGTATTTCACAAACAGATATACTGAGGGAGCTGGAGACCCACTGTGCGAATTTTGTCAATGGCTGTATTTTTAGCAAAATGTCGCCTTATTCCCACACAGGTAATAACTGAGCAAAAAACAGCCCGAGGTTAATAAAAGAGGATCGGAATCCGGTACACGACGGAAAGAGTTGTAGTGAACTGTTAAATGGGAACAAGCATCAGTGGTAAGCTGGATGGCCCATGAGAAAAACCGGATGGGATAAAAAAGATCAGGTGCTGCTTCCACTCTGGATTGTAAAATCTATATTCTACCGGGGCACAATTGGCAGTGCGAAAGTAAACAACACAGGAATGACTTGGCTGGACAGTCTGAGACTGTTGGTTAGAGTTTAACTATTTGTTCGGCGAAGTTATTCAATAAACATGAAAATCTGTAGGGTTTGTTAAACCAACTCGCTTTGTCTGACTATCAAACTAAAACTAAATTCCAAGTACTGTTTAATCTCGCTCAACTGGCGGTCAGCTCCATTGCTCTACTTCTAATAGATTGTATATTAGGCATTGTTGTCTAACTGTCAACAGATAAGAAGCAAAAGGAAAATTTGTTTTTAGTCGATTACGTTTTATTAGGAGTATGGGGAATCTTCAGATTTTCCGACACAAGAACTAACTGAACATGATATGGATTTTTTGTTCAGAAAGTGAAATAACCCAATAACAGGGTGGTTTGGTGAAAACACCGTGAAGAATGTAATGACTGCAAATTAATTTTTTGTAGTCGTTTTACTAACATCGTCAATTCCGTCTGGTTTTGGAAACCCCGTCATCTGGCGTGCGATGGTACCGTCGGTCGTTCATTGATTCCGTCTCCAGTTCGCCAACGTCCACTTCTACTAACTCTAGCAAGCACAAAGAAGTCGGGAAGAAGCAAACATTTCTTATCTGTTGGTCAAGAGCGATCGTCTGTATAGGCTACCCGTGGTCAGCATTAATTGGTAGAATAGTCCACTGGCCAACTTAGACAACCACTAAAGGCCAATTTCTTCATAGGGCGCTTCGCTCACTTAGACTTAAAGTTACTGTTACTGAAGCAGTTTTGTTTATATTTGACCGGGTTACTAGATATGGCAGTTCAATAACCGTTAGGCACAAAATACAACGTCCTTCAAAAGCAATAACACGGAATTTCAAGTGAAGTGCTTCTGATGGACCGAAAATGAAGATAAAATGACACGTTGCCTACTACATTGTATAGGTGCCGCCGATTTTTATGCATTCAAAAAGTTCCACTGCTATGATCCTTAAAGCTTTAGCACTTGCTAGATGGAAAAACGTATCAGCAAATACCATGAATTTAGTCACATGATTCTTCTACTTTGACTGTATGTAGATTGAAATGAGGCCAGTTAGACATTGGAGACATGGTTGTCTAGGTAGAACTGTCTGAACATGAGAAACGAAACCCTACCGGCACATAAAAATTTCATAAGCGTTCTTTGCGGAGTCTTCAGATTTGTTCTGGTTTAAATTCTTAAATGAAAACAAAGTTCCTTGGGTAGCAAACGCAATTAATCTATTGTGCATCTTATCCACGAATGCGCGGGCATCTATAGCCTGAAGATAATTATCTGCCAATTGGAGTATTTTGCGTTGACCGGGGTCTAACATTCATGTTTGACGACGAACAAAATGTTTGTCTAGGAAAGGTCATGATATACATCAGAGATGACCTTGCGTCGGAGTCATTTAAACGCTCTGCTTTACCGTGGAGGTGCAGCAGTGAGCGAGGAATTAAAATTTGATAGCACACTGTAGAAGACTAAGAACTGATTTCAAATTCTATGATTAAACATTAAAAGCCTCTTAAACTGAGTAAGGCCATCATTTACATTACTCTGATCAAATAAACGATGCCAGGAGCATGTTTTTATGGAGGTCAACTATATTCAAAAGTGACCACGAAGTTACCTATTTTCGTTCCTAATTTATCCGGTTGTTAAAGGTGAATTAACCGCATAACAATACAGGGAACATAGTTTATCCCGCGCAACAACAGAAAATGCTGAACGCCTCAATTTAAGGATCTGTTATTTTGTTGATAAATGAATGGCACAGGCTGACTTGCAAAACATCAGCAAAATTAACTTTCAGAAGTAAGTTCTCCGGCAAAGTTGTTCCGCTTTCTTATTCCCATCCAGATTGTTCGCCGTTTCAGGAACAAAATATGATAACCCTTACCAAAGGATCAGAAGTCAGTGCATTCCGCAGAAGGAGAATTTCGTCTTCGGGATGACGGGGATATGCCATACATTGTAAGAAATTAGTCAATATAAAAAACGTTAGCACCTCCAAAGGAATCTCCTTGTTCCACTTTATAAGAATTTAGTAAACACGCTTCTCTGAGCTGCGTGGTTTTCTCTCAGTCTGACGTTCCCCGGATAAAGTACTCATGGGTGGAGGACATGCTCCGTATTAAATCCTACCCTAGCCTGAGTCTTGATTCTATCCAAAATGTTTCCTGTCGTAACGCAATAATTAAGGAGGTACCTAATCAGTGGATACCGGCTTGGAAATTCCAAAGCTTCTTCGAGTATGAAGTGGAGGCAACTTTACTTTGGAAGTGCTGGGTACCACATCGAAATGACCAAAACATCGCTGAACGACAGTGGCGGGCTCCTCGATTGACGCTGTAATCCTAGCAACGTGCAACCCAAATTGTTGCGAAATAATCACACTTTGTTCTTCTTAAGGCGCTGGTGATACATCACACCTTATATAAACATCTGGTGGCCAAAATAACACATCAGCTAAATTTCTAACCTATTTGCTAACTAAATAACTGAAGCTTGCGGCGAATTATCTAGATTTGCTTGTTCTCAATGAACAAATTTAAGTATTTCCGTTCCTATGTTGTTGCCCAGTAGATCGGAAATCACACATATGATAATTGTCACCTATATAAATTCACCACTTAGGATTATATATACACATGTACAAATATAAATATATTCTCATTTCTCCCATGTCTGGTCTCATCGTTTCATCGGCTGATTCTGATTGGCTCATGTATTTTGATATTCCGTTTCTATACGCCCGTTAAGTAATCAGCCTGCACACAAGGTCGTACATTCAAACCCCGTCTTTGGTTTGATGTCATAAATCGGTGGGTTGTTTCGCATTGTTGGTCGAATGTAGCAAAACCTGTTATTCAGGAATTCACTGGACCATAGTTCGATCTTAGAGTTAACGGTCAGTTTGAAGGCAACATCTGTCCGCTTCTGGTTCAATTCTCTCTGCGGTTGACTGCATTCTTTTGTAATCTAAATTTGTGTTAAACTCCTCCAGCGAAACTTAGTGTTTTCAATTTTAAGGCCCACGGACCAAAATCCGATATCGCAGTTCGAAATAATAACCATTTGGCGTTTTAAGTTTGGCCCACGCCCAACTGACATTGATCTATGGCTCTTTACGTTTGCAACCACCTTACACTGGAAAGCCGAATGTTTTCAAGTAGCTACTCTACCTTATATTACTAGCCACCTGGCTCAATACTGCTGTTGATTCGGCTTCTTTACTTTTCGGGCTCTTATGTCCCCTTTCCCAAAATGTTGGGTGCATTTACGCAGTACTTAGTTGAATTGGTTATCTAAACCAACGCATCAGGCATCATATATCAGGTGGAAAGTCCAAAGTCAGTGTAGCAGCTAAAACGATAAAACTAAAGCCTTGAATATAAATTCATTACCTTTTTCAACTAAACGTCTTTGTCTTGACTTTTACTCATTATGTTGAAAAAGTGTTTGCATCCTCATCCTAGTGGCATTCATACGCGATGGACAATGGGGATTGAATGGAAAGCAGAATTTTCTTTTGTCACATGTGATAACCTTAGAATGAGACCGAAAATAACATCGTTTGATTGTAACGAGGGCAAACAAACACAAATATGTAACAGGCCATCAAACTCCGGGGTAATAAACACGATCAAATGTATGTAGATCAGTAGCACGATACACGGACTCAGTAAAATTTTGATGATATTCGGGCGGGAATCTGTATGCAGTGTTGCAGTTCGGATAAATTAACCATTCACCCTGAGCTGCAATGGCGGTTTCGTACGGGAAATAATGCGCGGATTGCATTGAAAAATTTGGATAGGATGAGTGTGGAAATGAACTGAGACCAACCGGTTTTCTCAAATACCTGGGATCTTGATCCCGATTGACTTTAACATTTAGGTTCACCGTGCCGGCACGCGGAGTACTATTTTCTTGGCGGGAACTGCGACTTTGCAGAATGACAAAGACCAAGTTCAAATGAAATAGAAACTGAAATTCTGTTAAACCTGATGGCCAAATTAACAGCTCAGTGGTCGAGGAAATAGAAGTTTAATACTTTGATAGGGCTTCTAACTTTAAAATAAGCCGGTAAAAATGACTGTCAAAATGTGGACCATATACTGCTTACCAAGAACCAAGATATACACAGATATACATGTCATTCACATAGTGAATCATAAAACTCCTGGCTTTCTTAACTTAATTATGCAGCTGCCACTGTCTTCATGTAGTTTATTCTGCATGTTTTGATAGGAATATTGTTTTAAGTATGGGTAGTATTGCGTTATTACCTTCATTAAGCCACATCCCAAATATCAAAAACTCAGGTTTGGGCAAGTATTCGAAAAATAATGGTGAAAAAGAGAATACAAGCTAGATCACCAGCTAAACGAAACAAATGCAGACTATGAAATTGCGATTCAGATATGCTTGGTTTACTAGTAGTTGAATTCACACCATAAGTTATTTAGTTCTAATTCTAATTCTTGTTCGATGAATTATACCCTTATTAAATGAAAACCTGAGCTGCTATTGCTTATAATGACTCCTTTATCCACGTGAAGATCTTACGGGTATAAATTCGTGGATGGTGTAAATGACAAATTAAAAATATATTCCAAATTAACCGGTCACTCAGAATTAATTTAAGACGATAAATGGGCCTTAGAAAAGCCTTTTAGATCCACTAGATTTAATTAACTATGGACGTTATATAAAGTGTATTCAAGTGATTGGAGTCTAAGGATGAATCGTTATGTTTTCTGGGTGTCAAAAAGGTCAGAGAAGTTGGATTTTGCCCATGACTTATATGAGCGAAATTTGCTTTCCAGTTAAAGCTTGAAAATGATTAGATTCTTAGCCCAGTATTCTTGGCTACGTTAAGATTTTTTTCTTGGGAATTTGGTACTTGTGCACATGAGTGTGGCTTGGGTGTTAAAACTCCCGATCATTCGTGTCGTTTAACAGGCACAGATCAGTAAACCCTAGTCATCTCGGAGGAAGAGGGCACCAATTTTGATCAAAGTAAAATGCAGATTAACTATTCGCCTCTTACTGGACCTTAACCTTCATTTACTTCAATGTCTACGGCAGTGCAAGAAACGAAGCAAGTCTTCCCGGCAATCTCGGTCTAATTTAATTCAGGTATCAACACATGGTTTGTTCTCACTCAGTTTTTTCTTATTTTCGGAGATATTCTACACTAAAGCACTTGTGACGAACCGGGACAACTTTTGATCAAACTTTAGATCTTTAAGTTGGAATCAAACTAAGCGTAATTTCCACGGGTTACGAAGAAAATGGGAATCCCCAGGGTTCGTTTGAATGACCTCAGGGTGCCAATATGTGCATGAAGTTTTACAATTGTTTAATGAAATCAGTACAAGCTGAAATGGTGAGGAAATTGTTCTACCAACAAAGAAAGCCTCAGATAAACCAAAACAATGAAATGATAGTCTATTTGGTGTCCTTGGTATCTAATGAAGCAGGAGAGTTTGCCCACCTGCTGTATGCTTGCACAATTGCGTACACAATAAACCTAGGAATGAAAGGTTTGACACCGTTGTCCTCTTGAGAAGTAGTCGTTTCCGCTATAAAAATAAAACGCCACGATAGATGGCTTGAGCAGCTTTCTGCGTAGCCAGACTGAACAAAATAATGAAGATGAAAAAGAGGCTCATCAGACACAAACCTATTGGTTGTCAGAGTGATTAAGCATATTAAGTACGTTTTACAAGGTATGTCAAACTAGGATAGCACAGTGAAGTTGATCTCTAAGTTTGCAACATATCTGTTTAAAGATTACCTTGAGAAGTACTATTTACTGACACCCTAAAAGTGGGAAGCACTTAAGGCAGGGTTTGGCAACTCATCTAAAAATTCTATGAAATGCGAGTCTTTTGGCCCCCGCTCAGCGATTTTTCACGATGAACATGGAACCAACTTATCCTCTATTTAAAGCAGTCGTTCCAGGATTAATTTGAATGGGACCTAATTTACATTCGACAGACAGATAACTAAATTCCAGTCAGTTGTCTCACAACCATAAGCCTTCATTTGAGATAGGCTAGTTAGAATCTGACAAACAAATTACAGAAGATACTTAACAATACCGAAATAAATGTATTGTTTCCATGACCTCTGACGTTAAGTTGAGATTGTTTTGATTAGTATTTTCGCAAGTAATTTGAATAGGTTGCCAGCCTACTACTGATACAGGTAAACTTCCTTCCTGTTTTTGAATTGGCCGGAAATGTAAATAAAGCCAAAGAAGTTACAGTTCCAAATTACACAACCATTAATCCTGCCCCAACGTGATATGGCTGTGTTTGCCACCTCACAGGATCATTTGGACAACAGGAAAAAAGAACAGGGAACAATAAAATGTCAACTGCAAAACAGTAAGACGAAGAACTTCACAGAATAATAATAATAACAATCCTACTGACTGAGGCTCTGAGCCATATTACCTGTGGATTCGGAAGATCTCATGGATCGCAACCCGGAGGTCTAAGTGCACTCGTGCTAACCGCTCCACTGATAAAAGTCCTCACGTTTTTCTCATACCATCGACTGGTCACTCCAAACCATTCTCCAACTATTACCTGCCTCCAAGAACAGCGGACAATGACGCAGGCAGTCCTTCTGTGGGTGGCATGCGCAAACATGTCCAAACTACCTCAACCGATCCTGAATCAGTACCCGTTTTGGAAAGTGGACCCTGGGACCCAGTATCTTACGCAGAACTTATGAGTTATTCGCAAACATCTCCCGCCCTATTTTGCCAATAATACGAAGACAACGGTGTTCAAACACCAAAAGGCCTCCGCATATCGTCTGCTCCAAATATCCACGCTTCTCGGCTGTATAGCACCAATGACATACCTGCTACCCTGCACACTCGTCCCTTGATCAATTACCGGATGTCACGCCGACCCCACGCAAGCCTCAAATTAGTGAATGCCAATCAAGCTTTCTGCATGAACGGAAACCCTTCACCTGATATACGACCACCAGGTGGAATACAACTAGCCAAATAACTAAGTCATTACCACCTCATTCGCTTGCTCTCTTTCAAGAACATGACTCGACTTCAGGCCAATCCTGTCGTGCAACAGAATTTTATGCTTCGGGGATGAAGAACCTGCCCTAAACATACCCTGCACTATTATTCACACGATAGCGACAAGTTTGCGACTTAGGTGAATCATCACTCAGTAGCAAAACGTCATCCGCATATTCCTAA
Source organism: Fasciolopsis buskii (assembly GCA_008360955.1). Lineage (NCBI taxonomy): Eukaryota > Metazoa > Platyhelminthes > Trematoda > Plagiorchiida > Fasciolidae > Fasciolopsis > Fasciolopsis buskii. Next base: position 192,605 of record LUCM01007378.1, read on the forward strand.
CCACACAGGTTTCTGTCTGAGTAGATATCAATACAAATGTTGCATATGAAGATAGCACTATCTGCATAATCATTTCATTAAAATTTAAAGAGAAAAAAGTGAAAGGGAGAGATATTGACAAATAACACTTCTAGTAAAATCGGGTGAAACATAAGCACGAATTCGTCTTCAGCTCTTCACATACAAAAATTGTATAAGTGAGGTAAATTCGTCTGACACACCCTACAACGAGGGGAGCGCCGAAATACTAAGGGTCAACTAAGCCGAAAGCCGCTTTCAAATCAAGTAAGATATTGTGGGTCTACGCAATGTGTGCCTATGTCCTAACATCTGTCGAAATGTTGAAATTTGGTCAATACAACTCCACCCGGGAGAGAAACCCTCTTGTTAACACTTCGTCACTGGTCTTGATGGGCTGCGGCACTCCATCTGGTCCAGCTGCTTATAACTTTTAAGGGCTGGTATCCATCTGTATTGGTTCGCACGCAGGCATAAATGCAAGGCGCACTGTGGTGGTCGGCCAACTAAACTGCTCTCCTAATTGTTCTGTCCAACCTACCAGCCGATGCTCATGAGTGAATCAATGTGGCGTGGGATTCCTTAATCGACTCGCTTATTCTGGGGTTCCGCGGACCAATATTCCTTACCAGTTGACTATCCCCGATAGGTGCAGTCTCCATTTCCCTACATTTCTCCACCCAAAAATTTTCGCAGTCATTCCACAGAATCTTGTTATCTGACGTCTCTGGAATTTCCACATTTCATTGTGACTAATCTGCGAGCATCTAACAAAGAAATTGAAATTGAGGACACTTCTCGCTTCCGAGATTTACATGACACGGAATACTGCGTCCCAGTTGCGTGTCGCTCTTTTCTGATCCGCCGCTTTGACTCAGATTGACCCACGGTTTCCCAGCTCTCGTCGTCACGGCGTGTGGCATCAATTCGACGGTTTGCCCGATACATTCCCTCGGTCCCCCATTCCGTGCGGCTCGGAATCATGCTCTTGGTTCGCTCAGGACCGCTTTTTGTTTGCGCCCTCAGTCCATGCGTCCACACCAAACACGAAAACCACGCGTCGTGCACAGCTTATTCTAGCGATAACGGAGCTGACTTCATTTTCCGAACGGACAAACTTCCGCACATGCCGATCGTCACCCACAACCGAACTGAACAGGATCGAGGTAAACAGTGCGGGACAAAAATCAAAGAAGTCAACTACACTCAGTGCAAAC
>LUCM01007378.1:194227-212302 GCA_008360955.1 Fasciolopsis buskii
AGTGATTGTGAAAAGGGGTTACTGTATGCGCGTTTCGTCTATTTTAGAAATTTCAGGAACTTTAGCTAGGCATTTCGTTGCTCTATCTGGCTGAGCTTGCAGACATTGAAGGCATTCGCAATTCTTGGTGGCATCTTGCGTGGTACACATACTGAAAGGACAACGATTAGATAGGTCCCCATAGAAAGAGCGCTTTGCGGCTGAAGAAGAGATTTTTCCATGGAAACGTTAACCGTAGCCTTTGACTCAAAAGTCTTACCACAATTTAGTGGGGCTTTAACCCAACACGGGAACTTTAGACAAGCGCGTGTTTATCACTACCAGCCTAACTCAAAGCAATGGATGGGGCGGACCTGATTGTCCTGCGTGGCGACAATGTAGCGTGTGATTCATTGTTAGTTCTACTTATTGAGATTTTTGGACGAATCATGCTATGGAATCATTTCGCTTAGCGGGGAACGATTAGGATTTACAACAAACAAACCAAACAGTTTGGTTTTGAAGAGAACCTGTCCACAAGGCAGCAGGGAATGCTTATTGGATCAGTTATTCTTCCATTCAATGTTCCGATTGAGCTGCCAATTCAAATTAACCTCCAACCTAGTGAACCAGTGAACTACATCGTCAGGTCTTTACCCGTTGAATCATAGGCTTGAGATAAGTCATTCTGCAGAGCTCGTTGTGTCCCGGAAGCACACAATTCGTCACACTACGTCAAGGAGCAGTCTCATTTTGACGGACAGTTAAAAGATCACCTTAATTATTTTTCCGGCTGCTAATGCTTACAGTCTTAGTATGGGCAGATCAACGGCAATTGTTAAAATGCAGGGATACTATAAATCTCTGGATTGATAATATTTTAATGGTCATGTTACTGCACTTAGAGCTAATTGGTGCAGTCTTGCAGCTCCGTCGATGGGAAAAGAATTGACCAATTCCGTTGGGTGAAATTTAAATGGGGTCTTGTGTAATTTGCTTGTTTTCAAAGGATGAACGCTATTCGGAAATAAATTGCACGTAGTTGGCATCGTTTTCCAGTAGTCACCTAACAGATCCAGAATGCTCACCAAGTAATCAAAAACCCCAGATAATACGAAAGTAAACTGGTTTTAAACCAAATAGCCCTACTGGTGATAACAGCCTTAACATTTTTCATGCTACTAAACCTCACTCACCGCTGCTTTTGGTAATAGCTCCTACGGTTTGACCAGTTTCCTCTACGGAGTTCGATTTTGCAGTCGTATTCCCATAGTCAAGTCTGATAACATCTGAACGAAACTAATGAAACATGCAGAAACCGCCGTTCCTAATTCAGAACATAAAAAGTATACCATGAAAATTTGTTGCGGATTACAGTTATAGCTTTGAAAACCTACCTGTAAGGACCAGTGGTAAAATCGTCAAAAAACGATCGCTGCCTATCATAGGCCGCTGCATTGTTTGGCGCTTCTTTTTTGTCTCCATTTTCTGACCACAAACTCTCCTCTGTGTCTCCTTTGGGGCCGGTGAACTCGTTAGTTTTTTCAACATCATCTTCAAAGTATTTCGAGATGTGATCATCATTACTGTTAGCGACTCCAATTAAAAAAGCAAGTCAAATATTTAGCTGTTTAAACCAAAATGTTTAATTCGTAATGTTCTAGTTAGCTATATCTGAGTGACTTTCAAGGTTAGGATCATGAAAATGTATGAGAGTTTTTAGATCCCAGTTTACAAGACGCCTATCAAATCCGATATGAATAAACTTAATTTTTTTCCGAATTTACATTCACCTGCAGAAAGCAGAATTTCCGACGAATTCAGCAATCATTTCATTGAACAATGTACAGCTAAATTTCTTCTTTTACTATGAAGATGAATATATACAATAATAAGGGTAGTTGGATGCAGTTAAATAAACACTTGCTTTGGGAGGGGAGGTCAAAGGCGATGTTCGCATATTGTGCTGCTCAATTAGCAACTAATTTTTTTCAAGCGTTACTAACAACGATGTTTAAACTGTGACCAGAATTTAAAGTAGCATAACCTCCTGATGGTTCTTGGTTTTCGTTATTGCATTTTCTCTTTAATGTTAGTTTCGATTGTGGACCGCATATAATCGGTAAAATCTGAAGTAAGTTGAGGAAATTACGCACTAAAACATTGACAAAAGTAGAACACTGCGAGTACATAACGTCATTTCTCTTTTCTAAACCTAACCATTCGGAATCCCAAACTACAACCGATTGCAGAGTATCTTAAGCATATTTTCTTCTCCTGGATCTGAAAGCTGAATACAACTCAGCCGGTCTTGCGCTTCTCTGGCGCCTCCTCTCGCTGTAGGGTGAAACAGAAATTGCCTTGACTTTATGTTATCTTTGCACATGAACGGCTGAAGAACAGTTCTTGCTAACGACAATCTTATATCCGAATTTACCCAAGAAGTAGTGTTCACCAGTCTCCTCTTTGCCCTTTCCTTTCGACTTTGTAATTAAGATGTTTATGGAAATCACCCTATTTTCGTGTGAGAATAGTGACACTGATATCTGATCAGATAAGAAGCTGTCTGCTTCAGAATATGCGAATAATGTCGTGGCTTCTAACGAATACTCTGGTAAATTGCAAGTGCATCTCGATTGTCTGGGAGACAATGTATATGTTTTGGTTACGTTTTGCACCTCCAGAGTTTAAAATACTGTCATAGAACTGAACCCCATGATTATAGAGGTGTTAGGCGAAATAGGTTTTCCTGCTTGGGTAGCCGAATCTCACCCAGTGAGCCTATATCGGATCAACTATCTTCTCACATCGCCGTGGAATGATAGTTTAAGACATTCTTAGCGTCAGCGCTATGTTCGCTTAGCATTCAAAAACCTAGCTTCCACCGAAGCTTCAAGATCCGTTGTGATCTATGCTTTAGAAAATGTCCTTTCTACTTCGGCCGCCCATCCTGAATCGACTATTTTTCGCGGCCGATCTCTTATATGTTCGCTAATTCTATTGAGAAAGACCAAGTCAAGCAAACGAAAAGTTCATTTTTTTATCAAAACCAAGTAGATCGTGTTAGTCTTTGATGAACAGCACTCATTGAATGATTATTTCGCCGGCTTATTTGGTCTGTCGGCGCTCATCGACTTTCTCATGTAGCGTTTGTGCTAAGCTTATCAATTGGCATGATCAGCGCAAAGTCGTCGCAGCTGTGTTGATCTCTGATCCGAGTAGGTGTTATGACGAGTCGATACCAACTGTCCGTAGAATGCAAGCCTCAGAAATATGGCTGCTGAGAGGTGTGTGAAAGTTATCGGTGTTTTTATGCCGATATCTTCGTAGTATTGCCATCGGATGGTGTGAAACTTGTTTTATTAATGTTGATCTCAGGCTTGAGATGTTGTATGGGCTAGACCAGTCAGTAAAACGTACAATGAAGTTGAATAAATTGAGGTGACTGAGCATGTCGACCTCCTAGATGTACACAGTTCTGCAATGAAGATAATGACTGAAAGGTAGATCTGTTTGGTCATTCCATGACCTGGCGAAAAGTTTTAAAATTCTTAGTCAATAGACGGTCCCAGTAGATATCTAGACTATTAAGTTGGGATTCACGAGATCTAATGCGACAATTAGACACTTTAGGCAAAGCAATAATTGGCGTGTCACTCTAGTTTTGCTATTTATTGAAAAGTAATTATCAGTTTCGCTTTTGCCAACAGTTATTGACCAAAGATCACTTCTTGGAGTGAAATGTTCAGTAATTTGCGTTTTTAGCTTGATGTCCACAAGAGAACTTTACTTTCTTGGTGATACAAAGCAAATTTGCAATGTAACAAATCATAGATCAGACCTATTTCATCAGATTACCAAATCCTAACACACACTGGCTATCTGAAGTAACGCTCTTTGTCCTATTTTTGGTTCACATTGTTACAATATCCAAGATAAGTATTTTAATACTTTGAGGTGATAGTCAATGAAGTTATAAAGGAAGGATGAGAGATAAAAATGTAATAACTCCATATATTTGCTGTCATCCAAGGTGCACAGGTGACCATATTTTTTGTTGTGTTGATCCATAGCGAAATCGGGTGGTGCAGAACAGAATCACTTGTTCCTTTTGATCGTCTCTAACGATTCGCAGCTTAAGATAGTTTTCCCCGATTTTTCTTTAAGTTTATCTATATAAATGCTTGCCTCATAAGTGATAAAATACTTTCGACTTCTCTTTGTTATAAGTGTTTATCAAACTTGGCAACCCGTTATAAACAAGGAAGCTCTTTCCTGTTGATTTGTCACACGCACCAGTCATTATCACATAAGTTCATGACATACTTTTTCGACATTTTATACTTAGACGTATGTGGAACAAACCTCTTAAGGGTTTTTGAAAATTCCAGCTTATGCTTCTCTTCATCTTGGGTGATAATGAAACCACTGGGCAGCGACCAGCATCCGAACTGGAAAACAATAGCAAACAACATTCGCACATTCGCTCCGTCGTAATGAAACCTTCTGAACTTAGCAGTGGTATTTTTATGAAATCGAACAGGCTGCATTTTTAAGGAGAGCAATGTTCTGGTTGGCCAAAAGTGATCGAGTAACATGAACAATGAATGGAGCTAATTCTTTAGATAGTGAAATAAGAAAACAGTCCGTCTTATTTCAGTCACAAACAGAACGGAAAAAATGAATCACTCGCCTAGACTGAATAAGAGAGACCGTGAACAAGGCTACGCATAGGTGCGTCTGAAAATAATGTTCCATAGGTAATGTGAGGAATGAGGCGTACATGAATCAGCTCCGTTCCCCAGCACTACGTGCAGTATTGATATGGTAAATGATAAGATTTATAATCATAGCGAGCACCTGGAAGAAAATTTACGACAATGCAGTGGAAACTGGTAGTCTCCAAATGTCGCTGTAACCAAATGAATAACAGCTCGATGAATCAATAAATTGGGCGAATCGAAACTTAAAGTTAGTAAGTCACGTGCGCATGTGCATTTTCCACTATAATATTTCTGTATTACTGCGATTTAGCTCTAATCAACAATGCATATGTACGTCTGTTATCAGGTTATTAGCCGCATTTCATTTTACAGCTATAAACACTATATATTTACATTTTACCAAAATCGAAGTTGTATCCTCAGGAGTGCGCACGGAAGCTCCTTTCTGAGGAATCCTTAGAAGAACCACAAGTGTAATTCATCAGTAAATCTTCTGTCACCTCACCCTTAACGCCGGTATGTTGTCCCATCCGTGCTATTTTGTCGTCAAAATTTATAAAATAAATTTATCGCATTTGATGGTATGCTTGGGATTTTTATATTCTGTCGAGTGAGAGGACTTTGTGGCTTGTGATTTCAGAATCCCATAGACGACATGTTCGGAGGTCGCACATCGAGCAGCTTACAGATTGATGGACGAAAGTTCTGGTCTGGATGTTTTGCATTACTCATGTACAGTATTTTTTCTGAACCCTCTTATCACAAATTGCTTATCTTTAGTATTAGTGGTTTAAAATATTTGGGTAAGCACCAAAAAATGACGAAACACAAACAGAATCAGTGGATAAATGAAGTAATGGAAAAATTCAAAGTTCATCAACCCACCTTCTAATCCTCCTAGATTTTAGTTCTGATGTTTTAGTATCTCCATCCATGCAAATAGTTGATATTTCCTCTTGCTTGATAACATGATGAATATCTAAACTGGGATTATAAATGTTTCCATCCGACGTAGGCGGTAACACTATTTCAGAGCATATCTTTCTTGCAGTTTTGCGAGATTCTCTTCTTCCAATCTCATTAATTTGAACTTGACATTTTGTCGTCACCTCAATGTCATTCATGCGACAGATTTTTGCAATGGCTGGGTCTTGCCTAAACAGAGGCCCAAAAAATTCCCTTTTATGTAAAAATATAACTCACGTAGGACAGGTTACCTTTAAACATTAACTCTTATTAAGGATTTTAATATAGACGCAAATTAATCATTTTCTTGCTGCTTAGACGCGTTATCTAAAAGACTGCTTATTGTCTAACCGACTTTGAGTTTGCCTAATACTGACATCAGCAGCAATTTATTGTTGTAAATACTTTCTTAACGCTGATTCTAAAATAACTTAAAAAACAAATAACAATATGAAAGTCAGCGCAATTTTATCCATGGCGCATAACACCACGTGGAACCCCTTAGAAAAAGTTGATCATATTTGACATCATTTGATGAAAAATAGTTGATCCATTAAGCTTTTGGTGAAGTCGTTTTAGCAAATCATAAATTAGAGGAAAGTAAATCGCTTTCATAGGCAGTTTCTTCTAGCTGGAATAACGTTCCACTCGTTGTTTGCTTCTTGCTATATATGGTATTTAACTTCATATAAACAGGCAGATGCCAACAAAAGAAATAGTATAGAGAACGGCCACATTTGCATTGGCAACCTAAAAGAACTTAACGATCAAAGCAGCGCCTCCACTCTGAAGTGCATTTGGCTGTAAACCTAGAGAATGACTGATTTTGGCCAACCACGATTATGTTATAACATAACTAAAAACTCCGTGGCAAATGCTGCCACCGGTGGTAGTCACTATATTCATTTCACTGGACCAAAGAGTCAACTGTTATCTGGAGCTGTTTAAAACTCTTGGTGTCTTTAATTTTCCAAAACGATTGTGCTTACCTGTTTAGTTGTAATTCACTGTTGTCTGCCAAAAGCCGAACTAAGTGTAGATCGTGGATTATCAACAGTCGTGCAATATGGCTGAAGTAAGTTCGTACAAAACGAAACCAAGGTTTGCTTTCACCATACAAAATCCTAGATCGCCGGTAGATGAAAGAGCAATAAAATTCTCGCTGCAGGTCTATTTCACCTGGCGACCCGGGCAATAAGGTGCCGGCATTAATTCCCAACGCGCGTGAGCCAAACCCATCGTCAAAAAATTTGTCCATGTAACTGGAATCACTTTCTCAATCTCAACTGGTTTTCATGAAAATATTGTACATAGCTGCGGTTCGGAATTGATAAAACGCTAAATAGAACAATGGTTTTGAGACTCAATCGAGTCATTTACTTATTGATACTTATTTCCTCAATGGACTCTGCTAAGGAACGCCATCATCGACAACACTAGTCAGCGTCAAACAACACGGCAGGCCGCACTGTCCTCCATCCATTTCACAGATTGACCTTCCCACTAATATTGCAGACGACTTCACCAGTCAAAGTTCGCCGTATATTGATGTCGCGTATAAACATAAACAGCCTTTGATTATTACCCGAAGCAGCTGCTACTTTTAATTCTTCGGCTACCTTGACCCATCTATTTTCACGGGCCCTCTTAAGGCTTGCCGGCAACTGACTTTGTCATCGCTTCTTTTTTGCTACCTTAAAACTAGGAAGCTGAAACTTTTACTTCATTAGGCTAGGCCAACCTTAAGATTCCCAGTGCTCTTAATGAACATTCCATCTGGGACCACAGGCAAAACCTGCCGCCAAATGCATCGTTTGCTTGATTTGACTCCACCGCTTATCTACACTCCTACAAGTCGGGGGCTTTAACTCGTCTGATGCATCCCATTTATTACTGTTGCGAGCAGCCGTATCAGACAGGCGTTCTACGGCCAACTGGGTTTGTGGCTTGTGTCGATGGCCGTCGGGCTGTAGCAAGAATTACAATACAACTAGCGTACGGTTTTATTCGTGGTCCAGTATGATCCACAGTTCTGGACAGAACAGCACAAACGACAGCTTACTGCGATATGGTCGAGCTGGCTCATATTACCTCCCCAGTTAGAGACCCATGTCGCTTAGCAATGAGAACTATGTTGGAGATTCGTGCTAGAAAGGAATAGACGATTGTCTGCACAAATCTGCAGAAGCATGCCCCCAGTATCTGTAGGCTGAGCGACCAAGGCATAGCGTCCACCCAAAAAAGCTTCCGACGCACTAAGCGTTCCACTTAGTGCATTAAAATCACCCATTAACAACAGAATGTCGCAACCTTTGCTTTTTCGAACGAGTGACGTGTTCGTCATAGAACTCGTTCTTTTGCATATGGGCTCTACATTCTGTTGGCGAGTATGCCGAGATGACAAACAAGTTGTGTTTAATAGAACTATTCAAGATTCAGTCTAGAAGGACCGTTTTAGCCTTGCTATTCAAGACTATTTCTACACCGCGCTCGTCAGCAGCTTAAGCAGCTTTATCTCCAGAGGTGAACAAGAAATACCTCGATGAGACATCAGACACAGTTAGCTGAATTACACTACTCGAACTCTTAACTTGTGCTTCAAAAAGGCAGCAGACATCAATCAAAGTTGAATCCATTTTCATACCTGAACATGCCTATTAGCCAGCCTGTATGAAAATGTGCCGAGATTCAGAAACTGACGAGGCTTGAGAAAATGTGAGCTAGCAGGTTGAAAAGCACTTACCACACTATTTGACAATGAACCGTTGCGAGTATCGAGCATGTTTTCAGTAGAGATATTATGGGTAGGCAAAGGTGACAAAGATATTTGGTTGGAGACAGAAGAGACAGGTTGAATAAAAGGGAACTCTGAGCAGTAGCATACTTATTACTATCCACCCCGCTCGATGCAACGGGTAGTGAGGCCTTGATAATCCTGTGTGACGACCGATGCAGAATGGAATTATTTGTAGACATGTAACTCATGGGGATTGATGGACGGGTACTGGTGCGAAGTCCAGAGACCAAGGAAGAGAAAAATTAGGGTCCTCAACCAAACAACTTGTTTCAGACGAGAACCTGTCCGCAAGGCAGCAGGGAATGCTTATTGGATCAGTTATTCTTCCATTCAATGTTCCGATTGAGCTGCCAATTCAAATTAACCTCCAACCTAGTGAACCAGCGAACTACATCGTCCGGTCCTCACCCGTTGAATCTTTGGCTTAAGTCATTCTGTAGAGCTCGTTGTGCTATGAAAGCACGCAAGTCGTCACATTGCATCAAAATGTTGGCTTGTTGTGACAGCGTGCAAGCAAATGAAAAATATTCAGCTGAGATTCCACAAAGTGGTTCTCCAAATGGCGACATATTAATCCACTTTAATGTTTTCTTTTTTACACAATGTTTAATGGTCACATCTCAATATTTCAATATATGTTATGTATCTGGGGCCCTTGAAGCCTTGATTAAATACACGTTTGTATTATATTTTCTGCTAAACGTCCCTTCGGTCTTAAATGCCGAGATGGTTAGAAATGTTCAACTTTCGTCCAAAAAGCTGGGAAGAATGCAAAAGAAAATTAGACGAGCATTATACTGCATAAGTTTTAAAGGTTAGGGAGGGTTATTTACTAAAGGACTCTTCTGATAACAACCAGCAGCTCCATAATACTTTCGTAAAAAATAGCCGATTTTTAACAATGCTGTCTACTTTTGATACTTCATTTTAATTTGTAAAATTTACTTAGTCACCTTCTTTCTGTGATAAGAGATCTACATGCTTCCGTTCGTTCCAAGATATTCAAGAGTACTTGATTTCGATTCAGCCATACAAGCCAGTATTTTTGGTGTAAATCGCCTCATTGAATGTTGTGGCATTGGTGCCATTTTGCTATCTCAATATCGCATTAAGGTTTTGGCTGAAAGCTTCTGTATTCCATCAAATGGGGACAAATCGCTAGTTTCCACCTAAAATTCTCGTAAATATAGGTCTTGAAATTCTTTCCCGAACTGTTAATTCACAGTTTGGGGTGGACACGATAGCTGAGCAAATATCAATCTGCCTAACCTTTAAAACGTCTTGCCACCTGTAATGTCGCATTTACGATAGACCTCATTATAAACCTATCAAGATGAAACCGTATAACCGAGCCAAAAAAACTACCGTAACACTAACTCCTTTCACGGTAGGAAATACTGAGACAACCGTCGCTAAACTAACAATACAAAGCACGATTTACTGATCTAAGTTATTATCGACAAAACTTGCCTTTGTTAACGTTAAAGGGAAACAAAAATTCTGCCATGGGACAATGCAGCATCCGACATATTCTCTCATCCTACAGGCATTTTTGTTTGACGTATGCGGTACTATACATGGCCATTTACGCTGCTAGCAAAAAATAGGTTCAAGTAGTCTTAAAAGTGCCTCGAAAACCAGTTTATCAACAATTCAAATAGATCAGTCAGTTATTGGATAGGAAAATACTGTCTATCGCCCAATACTGAAGAAGTCAATAGCAACTGACTTTGCCTTCGAAACACTCGCTTAGTGCATAAAGTCTCTCTTTTCATATATACCAATTCTCAGGTTTTGTTTTACTCGGAGCAATTGCCAACGTGCTTCCTTTCCCGCGGCCACACAGGAGGATAGTACAAGCATCAAATGAGGTCTCTCTGAACACGCTGTGATGCCTCGGTCAAGTATGGGATGGGTAGGTACCTGGAGTGGTGGAATCAATCATGCCACGCTTTTAGCGTCATTAATTATCAGACACCAATAGCAGAGAAACAGACTAATAGTCTGCAATATAGTTGGTAATACCAAATCAAAGCCTTACAGCACAATAAGTCAACCATGTGTACTCATCGGACAGGCGATCCTTTGGTGTTTCTATTCTATATATATATATACATATATATGCAGGAAGTAGTATCTGGATGCGTAAACAAAATTAGCCCGGGAGCACACGACCGGTTTCGCGGTTATTGTCGCTCGTCAGGTATGCGTACCCGATGCTCTCTTGTCCAAACATCCACATACTTGTACACTCCGAATTGATTGATATTTCTTACCAGAATCGAATCTGTAGCAACAGGAGTGTGCATATATATATATATATAGGCTTGTGCACATGCACGGACACAGGCATATATATAGGACATATATGTATAAATAGGAATGTTGGCAAATCTGTGTTGTAATTATACAAAATTGCATACTTCTTTCATTTGTGACATCAATATCTGGTAATGTATTTGACTTGCTTAAAAGGAGATCCAAGAGGTTTTCCGTCATTTTGCCACCAAAGTGATAGGACTTATTCAATTATCTCCAATTATCAACCATTACTTTTCAATACTTCTGGCTAGAACATTATTGGTAAACGACTTGTTATAACTGCTACGTACCAACAGAACACCAGGACATGAATGGCTTTTGTTGCTACCATTCTGTGGGGATTACCTCACTCAATGTAACTGTGTTAAATGTAAGCTGCACGCTTGTGTGAAATGAATCAATGCACTTAATCCTCGATAATCGGATGGGTACAAAATGTCTGAAGTCCGAGACTTGCCACTTACTCGGCAAGGAATCAGAAATAATTAACCAGTAACTTCAATGAGAAAAGCATTATGGTTTCCAAAAGTTGGATAGGCAACCGTTGGTGGACACTCCTACGACGGTGCGCCTAGGTGAAAAATTTCGAAAGATTCTAAAGGAATAAATATCCCTTTGGAATACTGTTGGTACCAACCAGAGGACGTTGTTCCACAAGTAGCTGAGCTGACAGTTTTAAGAAAGAAATCATACAACTACAGGTTTAATAATCAACGACATACAAAAAAGCAAATCAATTTATGGCCTGCATGTAGTGTATATTACCTGCCGGAATGAAAACTTTAAATTATCTGTAAACTTCGCATTTGGTGTGTTATCAACAGTAATACTGGCAGGGCATTGGTTCATCCATGTACATTTTTGAGTAACAAGAAGAAAAACCGATTCATTGTTAGTCGTCATTGCCCAATGGTGCAGGTTATTTTGAGGTGTTTCAGCGAGCAGAACATAAAGAACGACGGTCAGTGAGAATAAAATTAGGATACACGACCAACCAACTGGATGGTGAGCATTTATGGTAAACCTAAACTAATGACATTTGACCGAGTAACTTTGGTCTTCGTAAATGCACACCTGATTTTTCTGACGCTAACATTGCACGTCACAAATTTCTTTGAAAATAAAACATTTCATCAACACGAAGCACAACCAGCACATCTTAGGAAAAATTGCTGTTTGGTTATCGAGGCGCCTAGATCAATCAGCCAGGATCTCGGAATTCCCTATCACCTGAAAATGAGCAGGAGAACGAGAATTCATTTTTGGGAATATTAATGTTAATTCATGTTTCTTTAGCCCTCTTAAATTTTCTTAACTGAATGACATGCAAGTCAGTTAGTTCACTGACCGTAAGGAGCTTATGCCTGAAAAAAAGGTTAATGGTTATTGATGTCTTAAGATAAGGTAAACATATTTAAAACTCAAGATGGGGTTCCATAAATGATTCATGTCACTTAAACACAAACATACCTATACGTGTGTTCACCTTAACTTATCAAACAACGAACGATAAACGCTCCGCCCATTTTAACCCTTATTGACGTTGCACAAATTTCTTTGCCGAAAGGAATCTAAAACAACCTCTGATTGCGAACATAGTCTGCATGCCGCGAAATGACTTTTAGACTAAATGGTGAAAAAATCGGGAGCAACTTACAATTTTATGCATTCGTCCGTGTTTTTAGTCGACTTTTAAGAAGTGAACTGAGTACAAAGGCATTCTTACTTCACTAGCGGACGACGAAAAGTAAGTGATCAACTTGCGTTCACTGTTATCATTGAATCCAACAATCGCATTATCCTCGGGCGCAGCCAAAACATCCTTTCCAGCTCTCATGCACAGTTTTACGTCTCCAATGTCTGAACCTCTGAATATGACGTAGTCAAACTTCAGAATCCCCGCATTCGATAACTGATGAACATTCGATTGACACAAGATTTGGACTTTAAAGTGGTGCATGATTCAATAAGAAACGAACCTTTTTTCAAGGTAACGGTTAAATGTTTTGTGTCAATACTATGCAACTGGCCGGTGTACACCACACCAGAACGAGAAGTTATCTGCAGGACATGCGAACCCATCGACACGAAAACGCCGGACAAGCTCACAGTCCCACTCGATTACCGAGTATATTGAAACAAAATCCTGAAAGCATAAAACCTGGAAACTTTTTCAGGAATCCTCACCCACATCATATGAATCTCGGAGTAGCAGAATTCTCTGTCTGGAAGTCTCTGCCCTGAACTAATGGGAACTGGCCAAAGGTGTGGTTTGAGGAGAGACACGGATTTATTCTTACAGATCGCTTATTTAACCGGACTTTGACCGCCCAGCGCAGTCGCCACTTGTGCTTTGCTCATGTACGCCCCGCTCGCGCGCTCCTGATAAAATTTACCCAACCCTGCTACCTATTCCGACTGTATTTTCCTTGTACCGGTCAATGTCAGACTTGCCAGTATTACAGTGCTGTAGAGCCGGCTGAGAGTGAAACACAGATGGTCACAACGATTGAGGGCAGGCAAACGGAATACGAAATCCGCGCTAGGACAATCGGTCTTACAGGTTTAGATTAAGAGGCAAAGAACGAAAATTCGCCTTCCAGTATCCAGTATTTTCGGCGGTGTCGGCGGGTGTCGGCGGCTTCCAACACTGCGTAAGTTGTCTTAAATCTGAATGTCAAAGTTTCGGGTGCGGTGACAGATATAAACACGTTCTGTTCACACTTTAAACTTACTGCTCAAGCCTTAAATTTACCGTCGCATAGGAGGCATTCTGAGGATTCCCACACTATTACAAATAAAGACATGACTGGATACCATCCTCCTGGTCTGCACTTGCTACTTCGGCATCAACAACAAAAGGATAGCTTGGGTGGCACATTTTCTCGGCTAGGTTTTTGATAAATATGGAGAATAGTGCGGGCCCTAGTACCCATCCGTGTTGAACACCAAGAAGCGTGCAGGCGGGGACCGGCATGAACCCTCTAATCCCAGCGCCATAATTTGTTATCTTGAGAAGGTTGCTAACCCAAGTATTAGCCCTCCATGTTATACCTAGTGCTTCTACTTTGTGATTCAATTGGTTAGGGACAATCGAGTCGAATCAGTTGCACTAATGCATTTAGGAGACTTCGATTTGCTGGCCTCCACATAATAGTTCAGGTTGCCTCATCCGACAAATGCTGAACATTTTTCAGACAGCAATTTAATACTATGAATCTGTATACCAGTGTGTTTTCCCAATCCTTCTTTATTGTTCTCCGTCATTCCTCCAGGTTTTCTTAGAAAGACAATAATTTTTCGCCAGGGAATATCAATTATTAGCCGTGTGTTCGTTGTACCACTAACTGAACTGTCCCTTAATCTGTGTAATGGACACTCATCAGCATGTGAGAGATTCGCTCACGAAATTCTTTCTGATCCCTCGCATTCTCCTCATAAAGATCATTCAAAGTGCCACTCCATATTTCCACACGATACGCTCTTCTTTCCATAGCCTCTAGAATCAATACCTATGAGAACTTCACTATCCCATATTTAGCAAGAATTCTGACGAACGGTGACCAGGTTTCAGTCAAATTCCCGAACCATATCATACTGTGTCGGGATTATTGCTCCATGAGTTTTCATGTTTTGCACGAGGTGCTGGGTGTGTATTTTAATAAATTGATTTATTTTTCATATTTTATTTTTACCCTCAATTTTTTGACTGAAGCGCGACACCGTGCAATACAGTATAATACAATCAGACCCGTTGATCCGGGTGACTGTTCAAGTAGGTCATCCCTTTAGCTTGACCCGTTCAGGGGTGTCTCTTGTTCCATAAACTGTTCTCCCGGCAGAAAACAGCTCACTAAATGCACTACTCTGGAAACCCGCCTCGTACGCCAAGAAAGGTTGTGTTCATATCAACCCCGAAGATGTCCCCATCTACGCAATCCCCCAATTACTTTTACATTAAGGCCAACCTCAGGTCACTTGCACACAGATCTCCTGATCCCCAACTAAAATCCCGGTCCGCTCTTCCAGAACAAAGTCACCATTCATCCTTCAAAACCAATTCGTTCCGGGAAATGACTCGCCATAGAAATTTCCCATCGACGCAAAGCTTTTTCGTCGGAAGCCAACTCTTACGCTTCTCTCACACAAAGGTACTTCGGAAAACCTCAGAATACCGGTTCTTTCCTGGTCCACAGTAAAACACATATTACTGGGTGCTGGCATACCTGCCTTTTGACCATGCTCTCCGAGAGCTCGCTTGGCAGGCAAGTTGGACTCACCTGCCTGTAGATTTGGCTGGCACCTGGGATCACCCACAAATGTTCCTACTTCTTATTTAGTCTTCCACTGATCAGGTGGTTGATGCTCACAGGGGGATGCATTTCAGAGCTTGATGGCAGAGATTGCAAGCATTTGCCAGTGCCTGAACGAGGGCTGGATGGGTCCCGGGGAGACCTACAGCCTTAATAGTACTTGGTCCGCCTAAATCCTTGGTAACCCCTTCTGCTGTCGCAAAGACCTGCGGAATTTCCGGAATCTGAACAGTTTGAGGGGAGCCCAGGTTAAAACGGATTTTATCTTGCTAGCGGAATTAATCTTGAAAGGTCCCAGTAGGAAGTTCGTCTTTTCGAAATCGGTCAGCTATTAGCTCTTGTCCGTTCGCTCTAGTTAGGCGACGCGCTCTCCGAATTTTTCCTCGGTTGAGCATATCCATAATACACATCCTGGGTTTTCTTGATATTTCTTGTTAAGCTATCCCCAGGCAAGTACTGCATTTTCGCCCCGGCGCTTGCACCATATTTCGCACGTGTTTTTAGCTACTGTCCGTTAGACGAGTAGTACACGTTTCGCGATTCCGTAAATAGAAAGAGCAAAAAAGCTCGAAAGAGAAACTAGTTAACTCGCCACTTCTCGTGAACTTCTAACCACCATGGTTTAGAAAGCGTGCCATCCCATTACCCATACAAGCACCAACCCTGCGATATGTTACCCGTCCCCACATCTCATCAACCCATTTTTGTTAGTTTTATTATTTGAACCAGTCGCTTTACCCATAATGTCTACTTTTTATTGGAAAATATCTTCGCTCAAAAAGCACCTCAAAGACGACAGAATCTAATTCTGTAAAATCCGAAATTCTGAATCAACTACACCATCTAGCAGCAACAATAATCATCTAAGGCTTTCTGACCCCAACTTCACACCACTTCATAGTGGCCTCTGGTAGCTTCCTTTACACTCCGTCGAATCTAATGCATCCTCCTCTGCTATCCATTTCCAAAGAAATGCTTGCATATCGTTCTAGAATATCGCCCCCCCACAGAAAGCAATATCACTTTCGGTCATTTCGTACCTCCTGCTAGCCCATAAGAGCTTACTCGGCTCGACTGAATAGGCCCAGGTCCTTAGGAAACAGAGTTAGGTCCGTGTGACCTTTTGCGCCCTCAGTCTCGACTTAATTTTAGTAAACGAAAAACGGTTGTCGGACACTTCTCTCGTGAATCCCTACTCCTAGACTGGATACCATGCTTCTTCCAATCCCTAATTCTCTAGACTTGGTGCGTCACTCACTCACTGGAAGACTTCTGTCATCAATTTTTTATTCAACGAAGATGGATCCCAGCGCGACTCGGAAAACTACCGGCCCTTAGACCAAATCTGAGTTTGGAAGAACATGTAGAGGATAGTCAATTCTCAAGCAAAAGATTATCTTCTATGAAACGATTTTCTCCACGAAATTCAGCTCGTCTATATAAGGCTGAAATCCTGAGTCATCAATTACTCAGGCTTCCTTAATGAATGAGCCTTCTCCTGCAACAACGCCAGGTCAGCTATTATAATCTACCTTGATATGGCGAAGACTCATTACCGCGTACCCCACACTCAACATTCTTCAAAAGTCCTCACCTTTGGGATTTCCAATCCCCCTCTCTTATTGTTGTTTTCGTATTCAAGTTGACGCTGTCAGATAGTTAGGGTTGGTGATAATTTTTTAGCTCTCCAACCGATAACTAGAGGCGTTATTCAAGTTGGCGTTCCAGGACCCCTGCCGTTTCTTGTGTAGTTCAACGATATATTTGCCTTTGTCAGCCATGGCATCCCATTTCTCTTCACTGGTAATAAGGCGGTACTCTGTACATCTGGTTCCACAGATCTACCCATTCTCGTCCACCGTATGCTGGATGACCTGAATTCTCCTAGCCGCCGGTGCCCATCCTGGTCGATGCAATTTTCTGCCACAGAATCACTATACTTCCATTCAAATGTCTCCCGTCTCTTGGCCCGTTTACCTTGGACAGCCACGCAATCCCCACCAACTGGTCTCTGAAAGTTCTTGGGTCACATTTATGCTCTCTTAATTTTTCCGAAAAAGCTTCTTGTCAAACATTAGGAGCCAAAGAAATACTCACCACTGAAAGCAGTCAGCGTTCTTCAACTAGCAGGTATATCCTCAACCCTGTCTTATCGCGAGCGGTGCGTGGCATCCCAAGTGGACTCACCGAGGCCCCGCCAACTGAAGAGTAACTTGTCATTTATCGACGAAAACCAACCACCTAGCAGGTGCCTCCTCCAGAATAAATTTTGCTGAAATCTGTTCCTACCCGTCGCGAAACAATGTTTCATCTCAGCCTCTCATTTCAATGTTTAGATGTCCGTAACCGCTTATATGGCCTACCTACGACAATGTCCTCAAAGAAAGCGTTAGCGAAACCTGATCGTACGTGTCACGACGAAATATAGTGTAAAACTGTTAACCCTCGCGGTGCGCGTATTTTTTCAACCTATTATTTTCGCATCTGCGAAACATTCTTTCACTAAAAACCACAACATCTTTACGTGTGCCCAAAATCTTAGATGATATTTTCTGGTCATCTGGCAATCATAAAGCTGGCCATTTGGGTTAAGAACAGATTTCGCGTAGCCAACGCACCAACCTCACACCATCACGGGTAATACAGCTTCACTACTGTCATCTATCTCTCATCCCGGTGTTTCAAAATCGTGTCTTATTACCACAATGAGCCAACTCTATCACCATAATTAAGATCACGTTATCATTGGGCATTGTGTGCCAAAAGTAGCCTTTCTCCCCAGCTTTATCCCACGCACTTCATATTCTGACATACGATCCCCTCTAAAAGCAAGCAGAAACCACCACATGACATTACAAAACTGCCCACACGTCTTCGCAGTTTCAACCGTTTCCCCTCCATTGTCTGCTCACCTTAACCGTCAGCTGGGATACATACCAGACCGTTCATCTTCTTTCCCCGTTATTAGGCCTGC
>LUCM01007380.1:0-26937 GCA_008360955.1 Fasciolopsis buskii
CCCGAACAAGGACGGACGAACGATTGTGAGTCGAACGCCTTAGCCATTAGGCTACCGGGCAGGCTGTGAACGGTTTGTTTAACTTTACCACATGATGTTGAACCTATCCTGCAGATAATTCCTAACAAGGACAAAACAGCTGCCTAGTGCTTCCATCGTTTTTCATCATGAGTTGAGCGACGATACTGCATGGTAATTTATTCCATGAGACCCCACGAATCTCTAAAATGCAACCATACTAAATCACCTTGTCCCACTTACGGTCTAACTCTACCCAAGGTTTTCTGACGGTTTATTCCCCCAGGGCATCTCCAGCCGATCTATTCCATCCATTTACCACTCTGTTACTAAAGGAGTTCGCTGCAGCAGCCAGCCGACAGCGATGCTCTATCAGCTCCTTTTAACTTCTCTTTGTTCTTAGGTCCATATATTCGTGGAGTTGGTCTCTGGGAGGAATTCTGCCTGAAGATTCCATTACCATGAAAGCCTAAATATGATCCACCGAACGCTTTGGCGTTTCGCCGAAAACACGCACAAGGAATTCAGTCCTTGTTCACAGGTCTCCTCTCTTTGACCGTCAGCCATGCTTTTGGACAGTCGTTGCACCTTCTCTAGACGGACCTCATCTTTTTGGAAGAATATGACCAAGCCTGGGTCGACCAATCTGATTGAAGCCCAACAAAAGTGTTATACAGATGAATTTCGGCGGGATACCGGTTGCCTAAACCCAAAAAGCCTTCATTTGAGTTTCTTTGCAGCCGTGGCACACTGGTCGGCCCATCCGAGATTCGACATGGCTTGGGTTTTGAGGCTCTTAGTTTTGCTTAACGCGCTGAAACGAGAAGCTTCATAGAAGCAGGAATGATTGCATCCCGGCTGGCCAAATTGATGACGCTTGTGTTCCCTCGGTTTAGAAGAACCGTATGCTTCGTTACCTACATTTCTTTTGTCCCAGAACCGGGATGGAGAGTCCAACTCCTTTCCACATCCAGATTTAACCCTTTTTCCACCTTTAAAGTGGACACGCAGTACTCTCGCCTTAACGCTGTCATCCATTGCAGAAGCTCCATCCGTTTTTACTGGGCCAACCACCTTCCTGAGAAACCATTTTATTGGAAATAAGCGTAGTTTCTAGTGCAGCTTCTTGATGTACGCGGCTAAAATTGAGTCGTATTTCCACTGTTCGTTTTCCGCTAACCCTTTAGCCTCATTTTTAAGCCTCGGTCAACGAGTCCATGCCAGACTGCTCTCGCAGGCCTTATACCGTAAGTGGCTTTGTTTCCGACTTTTGTAGCTGTGCCCATTACTGCCTTCCAACACACTGCACCTTCCTCTTTCCATTGTCTCTTCAAATGTGCAAACTTGTGTTGGGTGCACTCAGGGACTACTTGATTGGCCACCAAATATTTTTCACACTGGTTTCGTTATTGTTCCATGGAAGCTCGAACGTCCCATCATGAAGATTTCCTGAGTCCATTTCCCCAAAGCCCATTACCGTCTTAGGCCATTGAAGCCATACACCAGGAACGCATTTAACGACCTCGCGACCACTCTTGTCCAGAGGAGAAAAGAGCCTCTTCTGACCTATACTCTCTTCTGTTTAGTAGCCACAAGGTCCGCTGGGGATCTTTTATATCCAGCTCTGCATCTAATGCTCTTTTTATGTTGGTGCATGGCAGTTTCATGCAGCCACCCTAGAAATTCTTCTTCCCTGTTCCCCGGTATGAGAGGTTCCATCTCCGGGTTTATGTGCATTGGGTTGAAATTTCCCAAGACCAGCACCTTGAAGGGAGCGGTCTTTGCCTTCGTCAGGACTTGAATGAGTTAGCAGTCTTCCTGACCTATCGAACTTGTTAAGCGATGCACGGGGACCAGGCGAATCGTCTTTTTCCAACCATGTGAGCGTATTGGTGCATATTTGAACATTCCAGCCGCAGCTTCTAAAGCCAAATGCCGGGCGATTTGTCCCCTTTCCAAGGTGGACAGCTAACGTCCACCTAGCAGTTCCTCCTTCCTGTCCTGCCCACCTAATGCGTGTTTCTCTAACAATAGTGGGGGCATATGGCCATCTTTGGGTAAACCATTTCTGTAACTGCGATGGGCGACGCTTTCTGGTCTTCGGGGAACCAACTTAGCTCCACCCACGTGCCATATATGCTGCACGCGTTTGCGTAGATCATCACCTGCTCTCCCCACCCTGCGGCAGCAGCACATATGAGCTCGGTGGTACGTGAAGGTGCTTAGAGTCTTGATGGGTCTCGAAACCCTCCTGTACCTCAATTGACTACTTACGTCGAACTGCGCTTCACGAGGAAATGACACGCTTTTTACCCCTACAGCAACTTTACCCAGCACAGAAATTGCGGTTTTGTAGTAGTCGCCATCTTTTTGGAACCCCTTTGATGGTGTACCTGTTTTACAGTGCCTGGCGCCGTTTACGGATTACCGCCCTGTGGGCCAGGATGTATTCAGAGACTGAACATTTAATTAGCATGGTCGGATTTCCAAGGAGCCCTCATTTTTGTGTATAGATGGAAGTCTATTTGGCGTTTGTGGGGGCCTCAGCCTTTGATTTTGGCCGCCGAGGTTCCTGTTGTAGACTACTTGATAACGTCCTCTTGGGCTACGGAACGTTAAAACCGCTTTGCTCAGTAGTTGGCTCCGCAAATCTGCCGGTAACGGCTTTGCTGCTACGAGTCCATGGCCATTCCTGGGTTGCCTCCATGCACAAAATTTGTGGACCCCTCGCAATGCCACATTAGGGTTGATCTCTGCAAGCCGCAGGATATCCTACTTACCTATAATACAACTATTCCCTGGTCTTGAATTATTTGTCCACCGGTTCCTAGCTGTTTAGTCGCATCGCCGGGGTTCGGTCGATGGTTGATATTTTCTTGGACCCCGTTGTTCTCCAACTAGCCTTTTGGGCTTGCGCTGGAGATCCTTGAAACCAGTGTGTCTTTGGCTGCAGCTGTCCTCACGATTTCACTTTCGGTCATTTTATTTGCTTCTTTTAAGTGTGAATCTTCTTTCTCCAAACTTGTGAAGATAGCATAGGTGACTGAGTCAGGATCATACTTCTCGCCGCATTTCACAGGCCCCTGGCTTTCTCTTATCGGTGATAAGACATGATGACCTCGCGAATTTCGTGTAGGTTATACCATGCCCTGCCTTATCCCTCATTACCATTGCACTTTTCTGGAGTGTTGTCAACCCATTTGAACCATTTTCCGCGTGTGTGTGACAACCTTAGCCTGACAAACTCTCTTTGCGGAATTTTGTATTTCGGACAGAACCATTCTAGCCATTCATTTCTGGCACTGATTTGGCGGTGCTGCCTGCTAGCCGTCCTAGTTAATCAAAAAATAACCTGAACAAACAAATCTTGGATACGTTTTTTGTAACGCTTACAGCATTTTATCGTAATCTCTCATTAATTGCGTTCACCCTTTGTAGGAACTCTAAAGTGGACAGATTGCTTGTTATGGTCTTTCATGTCCTAATCCCCAAGTACTGTTCGTTTAGCCCTGCACGGGCGATAAGAAATCTTTGTAATGTTCGGATGCCAGTTTTAGTACTCGGACAGCAAGAAGTCGAGCAACGAGCAGTTGGATTGTTGCGAACCCCGAAGCAAAATGGGACGAATCGATAAAAGCATGTGGTACCCAAATAAGCCATCATCACACGGGAAGTTATCAATGGCTAGGAGCCCACTTGAGTGCACCAACGGTCCGTGGCCATGCGCATCCATGGCGGATAGGTATTACAAAAAGTGATGAAGTTCAAAACACCCTTGACAACCCGCCCAGTAACAAAATGGCTCAGGCGATCCACTTAAAACCGCTCTCCCTGAAATTGCGTGCTAGTCCTGGAGCACTGGGTAAGCACAGATGAAACTCAAAAAAGAAGAAATAGATCTATTGTGTTTCCACAGCTTCTTCATGAGGCTAGAGAGAAATGACAAATTTGAAAATATGGATTGATAAAATCCCATTGGAACCGCAGAAGATCTAGTGCTGTGTGGCATCGCACATCGTTCTACCGCCACCCGTATGCAGTTGCGACAATATTGCATCATATGTAGGAAGCGCTGTTATGGGTCGTTTGTCCTTGGCTCAACGGGACATTCGTCCTGCCTACAAAACTGCTAATCAATCATAGTTCATTGGTTCCGACCGCAGAAATCCGATCGGCGTGCTTTTCTTGTGGGTTCAAAGTAGTTGTGTTTTGATGACACTCGCAGCTTTATGCAACCCTATTTCAGCTGCTTTTCTCGTTGACCGACTTTGAATAGCCAATTAACCACTGCATCGGTTTAGTGATCAGTCGCTTTTAATTTCCGCCCTAATTCAGTCATTCCTGTCCTACATATGTCACTATTCTTCTGGTCATTACGTCCAGTACTATAAGACGAGGTTGCACTAAGGAACTGCGGGCTCTAGTGTTTGGTGATCCCCACAACTGAATCCTCATTAGTGACTTCCTGAATTACTTTCTGCTCAATTTCCAGTGATTTTTTTCCTGGCATTTTGATGCTTCCGATGTCCACATTGGTCAGTGTGAGTACTGTAAAGTTCCAACACCGATTATTCCAACAGCGAGTGGCCAAGTTCTTGTGAAGCGTACATCAAAACAGAAAGAACCGAAAAGCTCGGACGGTACAGCATTAAATAGCCTTTTTAGTGTGCAAATAATATGAACCCCCAATGGGCAGCCAGTGCAGGTGCAAATTGAGAATCAAAGTCAAGGTCTATCTAGAGCAAACATGCAGTCAATTGGAGAACCACGCTACAAATGAAATAATACACTCCAAAGAGGGTGGCATGGATAAACTCAGTGATAGGCAGTACGTAGAGGGAAATTGTAAATGAATGAATATTAACTGATTCTAGTCAATATGCGGACCTTTGGATGAATGTGGGAGACTTTCAGAATTGTTCTGCACACACATATCGAACAGATAACCTAGAAGAGGGATTGATGCTAGTTATTGGTGTTCAGATTGTGTAGCGGAACATGGATTTGTTCCACCGGATAGCGTTTTAACCAAACGTTGACCACCAAGCACAGCCATAACTCGTGCGATGCTCAGGCCGCCCCGCTAGTACGCTCCTGTCAAGATATGCTAAACCTGCTACCGCTTCCGACTGTCTTTTCCTTGTACTGGTCAAGTGTCATTGTCAGTACTGCTGTCGTACGGAGCCGAGTAGAGATTACGCACAAGTGGTCACGAAGGTTAGGGGCAGGCAAACGTAACGGAAGACTCGCGTTAGGACAGTCGTTCCTGAAAATTGGTGAGCCCGACGTGATTGACTGGTTACATAAGTCTCTATTCCTCTCTGCTGACGCCCCGTTTGCCGTTTGTTCACGGACAACTTATGCCTTTGTGTCTTTTGTTTCCGGTCGTTTTTCGCGTAGATGTTTGCCAGATACGTTTTCCTATCGATGGTTTCCACTATCTTTCATTCACGTCATTATTTCCAGCATACGGCGCAGTTTCCTTGGGGAGAAAACGGTCTCCAGACCGAACACTAGGGTGCAACTCTTCATATGCCCTCCTTTATGTCGTCCGATCCTCAAATCTGATTTGCTTAAGTTGGACTGGAGTTCGAGCATTACAAGATAACCGGTTGAGTCAGTCGCCTGCGATGTCGTCCTCTGGATGTGAAGCTTCTACTTAGGGATGCCATAGAATTTTCTCGCAGTCACAAAGCGTTGAAGATGTCTGTAATATCTTAGATTGCTCATGCTGGGGACCAGCACAACCCTCGCTTTCCCATCCACTGCCCACTTCATCTTCCTTATGCAGTTTAACAATAAACTGTAATGTATTTGGACCCCATGGACGACCACCATGCCACTCTTATTCGTGAGGAGCTCAGTGCTCCCGAGTACTTTCGAAGCAAATACAAGCCTCTCACTTCCGGCCATGTGCCTTGTTGACAGCATTTCAAGGGGTCTAATCTTGAAGCTGCTTCTTTTCAGTCGAAGAAATTCATCTGATATTGAGAACCAATTTATTCCTATCCGTGAAATGCATTCAATCTGTTGGTGGAGGCCGCTGCTCTTGTGGCGGGATGCCCAACAATGTGCTTGTTTTTTTCCTTCAATATCCAAGTTTCGCTGACATACAGAACCGTCGTTTAATGAGATCCCAGATGAGAGACCACCGTTGCCAGTATGGGAACATCCTTGCGCGAGCTGCAAATCAAATTCTTTTTTTATGGGGGAAGCTAGCCAGCTCAGCCGCTCCGCCCAACCCTGGCGTCCTCCTAATTTTCCATTCACGCCTCGACCGGTGCCTGAACAAGCGAGTTCAACAGCTGCTTCCTCGGACTTTAGTCAAATTTGGATTAAGGTGTTGAGTTTCATACTATGCTGTAGAACGGTTTGCACTGAAGCATTTAAGCAGACAATAACCACGCGTTCACCTGCGTTCCTGTCTTACTCTATTAACCCATCTACTCCTGAACAAATAATGGTCTTCTCTTGAACCTACTAGAATTACCCCTAGGCTTTTGCCGCTCACTCGCTTTTCATTGATAAGTGCGTGTTCCTTCCCCTTTTCTGGCTATGTGCCCTCTAATTATTCCCAATATTCCCAAGTACCGAGCCTAAAGAATTTCACTTTGCCTACCTTTTTGTCCCTGTTTTGCCGGGAAATAAAAGTAGTACCTATGATATCGCTATTAATAAGTCAGGGGAGGAATGAAGGGAACACTTGAACGACGTGAGAGCCTTGATTCCATTGATGTCCAGAAGGGAGCACGAATCCTGGAACCACCGGACTCTCAAACCAAAATGCGGAGGTGAGACAGAATGATCAATTTGAGCTTTAGATAACCAACGGGTTCTTTGTCAGGAAGCGCATGCGAATAACGCCGATCTGTGCCTCCGTGCCCTGAGAAAGCACAAATTTCAAGATCAACTGACGGCAGGGCACCGGGGCACCTACAAGTGCCTCCGGAATCTCTGATGGGCTCGAGAGCTTCCGTGGTGGTTACAAAAGATTCAGAGTCTTGCACACTTTGGCATATAAATGGCACTAACAGTGATACTAGCACCATATCGACGTACCGCATCCCGGGACCATTGGCGGGAGCGATCCCACTTTTGAAAGCAGAGATGGGCAAGGTCTCCCCGGAACGATCAGACCGAATAGAGGGCATTCAAATCTATTCCAACCTGTCTTTGAGGAGCTTGAATCCACTACGAATTCTGTTTGTGGGGGGTGTGGTTTTCTTCCGAGAAGCGGTTAGCAGCCAGGTTTAGCTCGTCATGCTGATCGTCAGTTGTTGGACCGGGTAAGGCGCAACGGGTACATGATGCTAGCAGATTTGCTACAGTAAGCCACCTTTGGGAGTGCCGTGGGCATGTTGACTCACGCACATTGGTGACTTTAGAGCCATGTGCGGGATACTATAGGGCAAAATCAATCCTATATTCTGACAGAATCAGGGGCAGCATGGCAGAAAATGAGTGAGACTGTGACTCCATTTCACAAACTGATCCAGTAGAATTTACTACCTGGGAGGTTAAAATGTACGCTGTGCGAATGGCGGGTATGAACTGTAAATCTTAGGCTCTAGACGTTTCAACCTGATCTAAGGAAGATCTCAAAAACGAAATAAGTGACAGCAAAATCCACTGCTTCCTATTGTAAGCGGCTGGCCGGCGGCCCCGTTTTGTTTAACCTTCGCCTGCCCGCGATTGAAGTTTAGTTCCCAGATGGCACAGTCCAAGGGACTTCATTTTCTGGACGAAGTTTAAAAGTAAGCCAATGAACTGCTGAATTATTTGGAAAACACACGTGCCCCCGACAGACACTCTTCCTTCAGTGTCTGAGCTCTTGAAGTCCATAAAAATTAAGCAGGTCTAGGGCAGAATGTTCTTTTTGCATTGGAAAATCAGAACAAACACCCTCAAGTGTACCACATAGAGACCCAAAACTGACCGAAAAGTAGGCTCTCTTAAACACAGTCCGTCAAGTTTTAGTGGGGTTTTCATGGAAATGCAATAAACGCATCCAGAAATGCGCTTAATTTTTACCGCGTTTGTCCAGCTGAACACATCCCATTCTGACCGAATCCAAAGCCTTTTATCAAAAGCGATTCCCTTTTGTGCGGCGTAGAACTACAAGCTACTTCGATCAAGGAGACCCCTAACAACAACCTTGTGTTCACCGGTGCATTGGTAGCCCGTCCTTCATTAATTACAATAACCCCTGAGTGAACAAAACATTGGTGGCTCGAAAATGAAAAATCCATTTTCATAAATTCCAGAGGGAAAGTTTTGTATCCAGACATTTGTTACCAGCGGTACCCGATGGAAGCACTAGATTCGTTCCATGAGATTCATGTAGGGGATTTTTAAAAGGACGTTTTACACATTTAATGCATAACAAAGTTTGCGCTGAATAGTAAAAAATTTGCGAAATTAAGTTTGCCTGTCAGGTTTCATAAATGAATAAAGTAGTTCCAGCATACTTTCTTAAGGATTTTACAGCCTCAGGAGAGTATGAAGTTGAGTGATAATGTATGAGCACAGTTGTAAAACTTGCCGTGAGAAAGACCACCCCCGGAAGTCGAAACTTTGGCGCACTATATCTGCCAACAATGCCGTGTAAGTACCATTTTATCATTTACATTTAATACCATATAGAGTCATTTGTATCAGTCATTTACAAAAGGAATATTACAAATGACAAACGCGATAGTCTAGGAAAATCGGACATCGTAAGTTGTGTAGTGATTTTGTATAAATAATGTGAGAAAAGCTTTCGTTGCAATGATGTTACTTCTGAGAAGGTCCGACAGCCTAAGTGGAACTCGTTGATACCGCTCTCAAGGAGGCTCGCCCGATTAATATATGCAAAAACAAAAACTGAAAACGTTAGCCCCACAAGCAGCATCTTGCGGTCAGCAAACGATCAAACCTACGTCAGTCGGAGTAATGAACTTGATGATTAGGCTTCAATAGAACCAAGCAGACGATCCCATCAGAACAGTGAGGGGCCAAACGTCATTTTCTTTGGAACAAGAAAAAAGTCAACATACCTTCATTGCTGAAAATGACAATCTAAAAAGCTTTTATGCAGCCAGACGACAACAATCGACCATGGCATATTCCGCGGAAGTTAGTAAATAGCCAACTACCCACTTTTATCAGCCACAGCTAGGAAAAAAATGATAAAAATGTTGCAAAAAAAACTTAATCAACAACCCTGTCCAAAAATTAGGTAACATGGCGTCACTTTTAAAAGCGGTTCATAGAGCGTTGTTTTGACGGCGTTTCACCACCCGCTGTCTGCTTTGAGATGCCCTCGAACGGTGGGCTGTTTCTCATGTATGAGTTCATAAAGACAAACTCTTTGGACGCCCGAAATTTAAAACTTCCAAAAGGACCCAGTAGGGACACCGAGGAATGATCAATTTTCCCCTTGGAACCATTTCCAGGGACCATCTCTCTACTCGTGTCGCTGAGGAATAGTCCACTGCAAGAAGTACGGGGTGCTTTTTCGAAATATCACCTGCAGGTAAAATTATGTAATTACTTGGGGTTTACCTTCAACAAGCCCTATGCTTGAGATCATTCCTCCAAAGAGGCTATCAGAAAAAAGCACTAGGTTCGTGACGTAGCATCTTCCTTTATTCGTTCAAGCCCAAGAAACGGTAAATAAAATATTTCAGAATGTCCGTCGCTACAGCTGGAATCCTCAGTATGTGCTGACTCTTTTGCTATATCATAAGTAAGAAAAAAGGGAAAATCCTTCATCGGCTTTTTGCTCCCCAATTCTCACTTAATGTCTACGCCCCAGCCTAAGTCCTGGGGTTGCCGTGATCGTTACAAACCTCTACTCTGACTGCCCTACTGATTGCCGGACTCTCTTTTCAGGATAAATGTCGAGTTACGATTGTGAGTGCGCGCTTCGGTTATCCGCACACCAGCTGAGGTGGAACATCATAAAGGTAATATCTCAATACCCGGGTGATACCGAGTTGTGGCCTCCTGCATGGGTGATATTTCAAGGACTTCAAGATGTCAGCCAAGACCAACGCTAGGTTCATGGGTTTGAGCTTCCATCCGGTAGCACCTACATATCCCGGGGAAGAAAATTTGAAAAGGCTGTAGGGCTCCCCACTTCGAAATCGTTATGACTTAATGCAAAGTTTGCGTTGCCATTTACTCGCGGCGATTCGCAAACGTTCAGATTAAAATGAAGGCCACGTTTAACTGCATCGTTTTAGAGAAGACCAGGTCGTCATGAGCTGCGCACTGAGCACATCGGTGACCTCGCCTAGTCCGTTCAAACAAATGTTCATGTCTTTCATATGACCATTGTCATTCTCCTCAGACATAACTATTAGCAAATCTAAAGCTTCGCTACCGTTTTCATCCCAACAAACGCTTTCTATTCGTTGAGTCTGGATTGCACTTTGGTCTGGAACTGGGTTGGTGTCCTCTATCGGCCGCTGGTCTGTCGTGCTCGTGGTCTCGTCCCCTCCTGGTGGTTTTCTTCAGAAACCGCGGACGTTTACTGTACTTTCAGGCTGCAGTAAGACCATGATCGGTGGTCTTTTTATTTATAATCACAAGGGTGAGGTACTAATCTCGAGGATATTCCGTGATGACGTTTCACGGAACGCCGCTGATGCGTTTAGAGTAAATGTGATACACGCAAGGCAGCAAGTTCGTTCTCCCATTACGATTATTGCAAGAACCAGCTTCTTCCACGTCAAACGGGCTAACATCTGGATATGTGCTGTTGCTCGACGCAACGTGAATGCCGCGATGGTGTTCCAGCTACTACATGCACTGTTGACTGTAATGAAGGAATATTTCGGACGTATAACAGAAGAAAACATTAAAAATAACTTTGTTCTAATTTATGAAATATTAGATGGTTAGTATTTTGCTTTGTATTGTCTAATCCCCGTAGAGGTAATCGATTATGGCTATGCGCAAAACACCGATACGGGCACTCTCAAATCTCTGATTACCCAAGCAGGGACGAAGTCAGCGTCTAAGGAAGAAACTGCACAGCTGACTAACCAAGTCACTGGGCAAATCGGTTGGAGAAGAGAGGGAATCAAATACAGAAGAAACGAACTCTTCTTGGACATCATGGAGTCTGTGAATCTTCTGATGTCTCCCCAGGGTAAGTAGTACACTTAATGTTATGAGTTTAAATAGCAGTGTAATGTATCTTCCGGTGAATGCTAAGAGAGGATTTTTAACATGTGTGGATCGTTGTTGGGTATTCCACAGTTTGATGGGAAAAGCTAACTCCGTTGCAGTTTTGTGTACCAGGATTTTCAGTGTGTTCGGTTTTTAAGTTTACTACGAGGTACCCTTCAGGTTGATAGGGGAAAAGCACTAGTCAAATGTCGGCAACATGCCCCGCAAACGTTCCAGGGAAGCACTATGTTGTCGTTTTTGCGTGCAATGCTTATGTATAACGGCGGAGAACGAGTTAATTAGTGTGCGATACACTTGTGCCACATCCATACTAGCTAGTATACACGCGGTACAGGGAAGGTATTCTTATTTGGTGACAATGGGGTTTTTGGTTGACCGACTTACCCAGCCAGTTATTCTTCACTTCCAAGCCTTAAGGCCGTGAAAATAAACGGTACAATGTTTGGCATGTATATATGTATATATCCAAATGCTGCTTATATATATATATATATATATATATATATATATATATATATATATATACACACATACGCTTTATATATATATATATATATATATATATATATATATATATATATATATACAAGACCGAACGGAGCTAGCGATCCCATTCAATCACTCATTCACGTTTGACAACGAGTCCTAGTTTGGATCGAAACGTCACGATAAACGTATTAACTCAGTGTACGCCTTCTCAACTCTAAAAATATATATATATGTATATATATATATATGGGTTTATATGCATATGTACATATATTTATCACTGACTCAAAAGAACGGTACCAACGCAATAACGTTTAAATAAAATTAGACAGGAGCCAGATAAAAGGAAAAACAGTGGACAGACAAAATGAGTGCGGTGTTTTCGTTGTATACATTTTGATGATTTTTGGTTTTTCCCTTGGACGAGCCGTACGGCGCTCAGGCCACCGATTTCATTTCTAAGCCTTTCTGTCGGCATCTATAAACAGGGTCGCTTCTCATCTATTAGGTCACAGTCAGGAAGTCGGGGAGCACCAGCCAATACCATGCAGCTTGATCGCCACCGCCTCCTACAGCCTTGTCCAGCGAGTGTTTAGAAAGTACAAGAAAGTAAATGATGAGCAGGCATAAGTGAGCCAGCAAAGGCGCCATGAAGTAATTATGTCAAACAGATGACGACTTTGCACCCAATACGACGACGTATCTGTTCCTCCCAGACTCGAACAACACCTCAGATACATTGGTGGTCAAAAACGGAAAACTCTCATTCATCCTTAACATGAAGGGCCCATGACTCATGGCCGTGAAAGACACTGCGAACTATGGCATTGCGCATCTTTCCCTTGCGGGATGACGAATGTTATGGCGGCACCACAACAGTTGCGGGTTCACGGAAGTTGTTCCAACTTTCACATTCGCGACGTGGTTGGCTTTCCAGCATAACTTTCAGCCGAGCTGTCGAAGTACCCATAACTATTAGATTGTCTGCACATTATCGCGTAGTAAGGCCTTATGGGAGTAAACAGTATAAACAGACGCAAATAACAAATCTAAGAGTTAATTAATATCCCATGTAATGTTCCGTTATCTCTCCGCAACAAAGTAATGGATAGTAATGCGCGCTCGCAGGGCTAAATACCAAATCTGACCCATTGAAACCTTATGTGACTCCGCACCACTGACCACTTAGGTTGGCGATTCCGCTTCTCGTGTGATAGGTCCTAGCGGCTATGAGGCGCCAGCTCTCGCTACCCTTGTACTTCGGGCATGTCATGAAAAAATCATTATTAAGGGAAGTGGTAATGTAAAATAATTATTGACCTTCGTTGCCCTTCGTGCGACAAGGCTGCTTCAGCTACAATGACAAGTAAGGTAATAATGAATTTGCACTTTACCGTGGTGTGGGTTTACGTACTCCAAGGGCCCTTATAGCGTATCTTGGGAGTAGAGGTGCAGTTATGTCCAATGGGTCCGTCAGCAAGTGCCCGGAAAGTTTTTCCAATTAGTTTTTGGGCGATACCTAGTTATACACGTTCACCACTTAGCCTCTCGAAAGGTCGCTACAGCAAGCGAAAAGAGTTTGTCAGTCAAAAACCACTAGATGAGTTCGAAAATGAATTTTCTGGGTATTCAATCGGCGGTGTTGAGAGCGGTCTCTGTTGGCTAATTATCTTCTGGCTAAGTTGGACAGCCCCAGAACAAGGGACAAAGTTCTATCGACTTTCCACAAGCCCCAGTGATTGTAATCAGCCAGTAACCGAGGTCAGAGGTCAGAGAAATTGGAAGTACAGTCGAATATTCGGCTTCGGAAGATGAGAAAAGCAGTCGGTTCCGACGACCTTCCCCCAGTTCTTTTCAAATTGGATGGAGAAATGCTGGTGAAATCAATTACCTCCTTGCTTCGTGATATTTGGAACGAGGAGCGTATCTCGCTATCGTGGGGTGAATCACTGATTATACCCATCTTCAAGAAGGGTACACGGAGTGACTGCGGCTATCATCGTGGGATTAGTTTAATTCCGATAGTTACTAAGGTGTTAGCTTCGATAATGCTGCGCCGTTTGACACCGATTCGCGACAATAACATCGGTGAACAACAGGCCGGATTTCGGCCAGGTCGAGGTTGCATCGACAGATACTCGAAAAGCGCCACACGCACCGTCGCCCTACGATCGTAGTCTTCTTCGACTTAAAAGGTGCTTTCGACTCCGTGGATCGACCAGCACTATTCAGTGTTCTCAACCGAAGTAGTATGCCAGCGAAGTTCGTGAACCTGTTGCGAGCATTGTACTCGCATACCTACGGTCGCGTGAGAGTATACGGTGAACTGTCACGTTCATTCGAAACGACTAGTGGCGTTCGACAAGGGTGACCAAGCTCTCCATTCCTGTTCAACTTCGTCATGGACGAGGTGATGGAAGATGCTTTAGGAGGTCTCCGGGATGTAGGAATCGAACTGGAAAATGGAGGGAAGCAATGTGACCTAGACTACGCAGACGACGTCGTGTGCCTGTTCGAATCCGCGGACCATGCACAACGCGTACTAGATAGACTCTCGAGATCGGTCACTCGGTCTGGCACGTGTTTTGCACCTTCAAAGTGCAAAATTCTGTTACGGGACTGGACGACAGTAGTCCCGAACTTGATACTGAGTGAAGACGAGCTAACGATTGTGGACCGTTTCACCTACCTTCGTAGCTGCGTGTCGAACGATAGTAGCTCGGCAATGGAAGTAAACACACGTACACCGAAGGCTCGAGTAACTTACACTGGACTGAAGCACTTGTGGCGTCGGCCTGATATTTTACTGAAATTGGAAGGTCTTCTGTACTGTGTCGCAGTGCGCTCAGTTTTGTTGTACGGTTGCGAGCCACGGAGTATGCGTGTGGGAGATGTTCCTCGATTAGAGGTTTTCGACCACTGATGTCTATGTATTATGGTTGCGATTGGATGAGTGACCGAGTGAGCAATGAAAAGGTCAGCAAATCTGGTGCTAGTGCCAATTCTAAACAGCTTGTTTCATCGTATTAAACTTGTAGCTACGCTGGTTGGGTCACCGGTTGCACTATGGCTGACATTCTACCGACACCGTGCGTACAGTCTCTAGATCTCAACACGCCGTGGCTATTTTGGGTTTCTCCGCTGAGGTGCGACAACCCATCTAGTATCTAAGATGACGTCAGGCGCTCACGGGTGGAATGAGGACTGACACATGTACGGCAGGTCATAACTATAGGTACGCATTCCCTAGGCATCGGGCTACGTAGGTGTCTCACGCTCTTTCACGTGGCTCTGAGTAAGTCCGAAAGACTCGTCGATTGCTGGTTGGACAGGACATTTTAAGAGCCACGAGTATGGCAGTGGAACCGTGAACAGTGCCAATCTGTGTCACTTGTCTGTTTCCAAACTCAGAATGATTGAAAGAGTGCGTTTGTACAGTTAGACTGTGTTGCGTGTGTTGGCTGCAGCAGCATCTTATCTTTTCCCGCCGGTGTAGGTCCACTCTCTGTTCCCCTTGGATATTCACTCTTTCTATAGAAACGTGTAACTCTGGGGAAAATGCGGCAGTCATTGAGGCTTGCCTTGCTGTTTAACGCTGAACGATGATGATGATGATGTCAGAGGTGAATCTGTTATTGTTTTCATCGAAGTAAAGGTTCGCACATTTGGCCTATTGCCACCTCATTTATGTAGTAGACGGTACTTCCTGACCTATATGGTCCTTTGGCCATCCAAGTTCCAGGGTCTTGTCTGCCGATCTCTCCCAGTGCGCTGGGTCGTAAAGACTAGGGCATAGATCTTCACTATATTCATCCGTGAAGCATGTTATGAAAAGCAAACATTCTGATCTTATCGTCAGTGGTTCTTCACTTTTCGTATGTAAGGTTTAAAGTTCGACTGCCTGTTGTATTGAGGGCTACCCACAATTGTCTTTTGTATTGAGAATCTGCCTAGAGACCCCCGAATACTTTCCGCTGAGAATCGCACTGATTTGTCAAACAGCACACGTAAGCATAGGTATGTGGGTAGGTTTTTCTGGTAACTCCTCCGTACTCTGTGGGATCATAGGATCTCCGTTTTAAAATGACCAAGTCTTATATGGGCTTAGCCACCGGTAACCGTAGTCCAACGGTTTGCGAATGCCTTGTTTCGTTATTCTGCTTTGCAGATTGGTTTTTGATTAAAGACGGGGTGTGATGCCCCAAAAAATAATTTCTACTTTGGTCTGGGCAGCCAGGTATTACAGTGCCCAAAAGAAGAGTTATGTATTAGACGGACAGTCGAAGATGTCCAGCGTAAGTCCGAAAGATCTTGTGTTTGGTGAACCCTGCTCGATCGTTTTTCTTTTTGCCTACTATTGCATTACTGCCCCTTTTTGCCTACTATTGCATTACTGCCCCTTTTTGCCATGGCTTCGTTGGCACAAAATCTGCAAATGGATTCTTGCAATACGTGCGTGTATACTCGCGCTGGAATAACTCGAGATGTACCGAATAAGTGCACCTCAACAGACGTATCCGGCGACAGTGATAATGAATGAAACGAAAAAACGCTGCACTTAAGCCTAAATTTCCAAATTCCTTGTCGACCTCCAGCTTCCCCAGTTTTTTTACTACGTGCTTTAGGCATAAAAAGGATGTGCCCCTTGGCCGCTAGGGCTCATTACGCAAAGGATAACTAGAGGCCGTGACCCTGAAACTTGGAATGGCATGTAGCCACAAAAAGCCCTAATAGGTCAGGTGTGATAACGAGGCGGGGGACAGCGAGTTGCAGTCTACTTAACACGTGATAGGGGAACAGGGTATTCTAGCTACGATGATAGCAGCGATGATAGGCTTACACTGCCACTTTAGAATGCGTCATCATCATCATCGATCAGCGTTTAACAGCAAGGCAGGCCTCACTGACTGCTGCATTTTCCCCAGAGTTACACGTTTCTATAGAAAGAGTGAATATCCAAGGGGAACAGAGAGTGGACCTACACCGGCGGGAAAAGATAAGATGCTGCTGCAGCCAACACACGCAACACAGTCTAACTGTACAAACGCACTCTTTCAATCATTCTGCTTCGACAGAAAGTGACAACACGATAGCCGCTGTTCACAGTCCCCTGCCATATTCTTCGGTGACTCCAGCCAGCTAGGTTACGGGTCTTTCGGACCCAAACCTCGAAGACGTGAGACACCTACTTTACCTAAGTTCGCCGTACATTTTCTCATTCCACGTTGCCACATCATCTGTTTATTCCACCCCGCGGGAGAAACCCAAAATAGCGCACGGTGTGGTAGACGAGCGTTCGCCATACGCAACACGTGACCCAACCAGCGTAGTCTACTAAGTTTTATACGATGAAACAAGCTGTTTTCAGAATTGGCATCTAGCACCAGATTTCTGACCTTTTCATTGCTCACTCGGTCACTCCATCCAATCGCAACCATAATACATAGACATCAGTGGTCGAAAACCTCTAATCGAGGAACATCTCCCACACGCATACTCCGTGGCTCGCAACCGTACAACAGAACTGAGTACACTGCGACACAGTACAGAAGACCTTTCAACTTCAGTAAAATATCAGGCCGACGCCACAAGTGCTTCAGTCCAGTGTAAGTTACTCGAGCCTTCGGTGTACGTGTGTTTACTTCCATTGCCGAGCTACTATCGTTCGACACGCAGCTACGAAGGTAGGTGAAACGGTCCACAATCGTTAGCTCGTCTTCACTCAGTATCAAGTTCGGGACTACTGTCGTCCAGTCCCGTAACAGAATTTTGCACTTTGAAGGTGCAAAACACGTGCCAGACCGAGTGACCGATCTCGAGAGTCTATCTAGTACGCGTTGTGCATGGTCCGCGGATTCGAACAGGCACACGACGTCGTCTGCGTAGTCTAGGTCACATTGCTTCCCTCCATTTTCCAGTTCGATTCCTACATCCCGGAGACCTCCTAAAGCATCTTCCATCACCTCGTCCATGACGAAGTTGAACAGGAATGGAGAGCTTGGTCACCCTTGTCGAACGCCACTAGTCGTTTCGAATGAACGTGACAGTTCACCGTATACTCTCACGCGACCGTAGGTATGCGAGTACAATGCTCGCAACAGGTTCACGAACTTCGCTGGCATACTACTTCGGTTGAGAACACTGAATAGTGCTGGTCGAACGCGCCTTTCAAGTTGAGAGAGACTACGATTGTAGGGCTGCGATGTGTGGCGCTTCTGGAGCATCGGCGGGAGAGTGAATATCTCGTCACTGGGATCTGGACCTGGACGAAATCCGGCCTGCTGCTCGCGGATATTACTCTCGCGAATCGGTGTCAAATGGTGCAGCATTATCGAAGCTGACACGTTTGTAACGGTCGGAATGAAGCTGATGTCACGATGATTGCTACAGTCACTCCGTGTGTCCTTCTTGAAGATGGGTTCAATCAGTGGCTCACACCACGGTGACGGAATATGTTCCTCGTTCCAGATACGATGAATCAAGGTAAGGGATTTCATCAGAGCTTCTCCGCTCAGTTTGAAAAGAACTGGGGGTAGTTCGTTGGGACGGGCTGCTTTTCCTCCCTTCAGAATTCAAACATCCGACTCCACTTCGAATTCCGTTGAAGGTTCAAGAGGCACCTCCCAAGGATTCGCAGCTGCAGACATCGGCCTAAATACGTTAGCGTTTGTCTAGCTAAACTGATCCTTGAAGTGCTGTTCCCAGCTGCTCAGCTTTTGTTGTCCACCATGGATGAGTCCTCCATTCCTATCGCACACGACCTCACCAACCGAAGTTCGCCGTCCACCGCTGACGCGTACAAGCTTTGAAATGCCTACACGGGACTTGACTTCTCTGCCCAGTCTGACCTCATTGGTCGCATATCGATTGCTCCAACGTGTAGTGCTCCTAGTGAAACCGACTTTGGTATAGCTTTTTGTTACGTGGTTGTGTGAAGCCGAAACAAAAGCACAATGTACCAGATTTATTCCAAAGCGCAGTTTTTTTTGTTCCGTTTGATTAGATTACTTTTATATGTGCCATGCCTTTGGTTTTGATAGATGGCGATTCGCTCCCTTCCGGCTCGTTGCTGCGCCTCCTCTGTTGAGGTTCCATGCCGTTCTGTGTCGTCCGAGTTTCCAGGGTCGTGGCTTCCGGTCCCCTCATGTAATGGGCCTCAGCATCTGCGAACATTCCCCTCCCATTATGTGTCAAGCATGCGATATATATATTCTTCGTCATCGGAATCTGATTTGTAGCGTCAGGAGTGTGCACGGAAGCTCTACACACAAAAACCACAACTGTGATCCCTGGATAATTCTTTGTCAGCGTGATTGAGCCAACCTTAGAAACGAAGGCAAAATGCCACCGGAATAGATACAAACTGTAAGTAATGTCTGCATGAGCGAGCAAAACTCTCCCCGGGAGCACACGACCGGTTTCGTGGCTGTTGCCGCTCTTCAGTTATGCGTACCTGGTGCTCTCTTGTCCGGATCTTTTTACTAGAACACCGAATAGGTGTATCACCAGAATCTTCCGTAGGCTCTTCAGCGGTCGGCTTCCATGCGCACTCGTGACGTCACAAATTAGATCCTGATGAGAGACACCTAGTCGGAGTTTACAAGTATAAACGTTTGGAAGAGTACCAAGTACGCATACCTGACGAGCTACAATAACTGCGAAACCGGTCGTGTGGTTCCGGGGAAGTTTTGGTCATCCATCCATATGCGAAGCATATATTTGCATGATAGATCTGTTTGCAAATGTTGTGTCATCGTAACCATACCTAAAAGGAAAACGGTGGAAGAGAAATACTACGCGAAGCTCAGCGCACATGACAGCCCTCCCACCCTCCACTCCTCATCACCTGCTTATTGGTTTTTTTATTACACACGATGCATAAAAAGCGTCTGCCATATAACGTCCAGGGCCCACTGCACGATGGAAAACCGGCAACCGTGACTCTGAAATCCGGGGTCACATGGAACCGCGTAAGGCCAGCCTTCGATATGTACAAAACACAAAACCTGTCCAATAAATTATTCATTTTTCATTGCAACGTCTAATATGGTTTTCCGATAGGAAGCGGAGTTTCAAGTAGGCTTTATTTTACATTAGAAAGAGTCTTTCTTGCCACCGTTTTTATATTACCGTGATGTACTCCCACTCCAGGCCAAGTGCTTTCTGCTCACGTTGCTGGTCGAGTCATCATGAAATCCTACCTCAGTGGCATGCCCGAATGTAAATTTGGCTTCAACGACAAAGTGAGCTTGGAGAACAAACAGCGTGCTCCGGCGGGTGACGACAGGTGAGTGTTGATAACTCCATTCCTGAAAATCCGATTCTTTTGGAACGCTTCGTGCATGAATGGGCTAAAAGGAGGATGCCCTATAACCTTAGTAAATGAAATATAGTTCTGAGTGTCCCCGACATTAAATTCCGTTAGAATCCATCCTGCTAGTTTTTTTGCTATGGTATCATCCATTCCAGCGTTCGATTCTACGCTGTTGTCAATAAAATAAAGCTGTCTGAGGAAATATTTCGCCCTGGAAAATAACG
The DNA here is from genome assembly GCA_008360955.1 of Fasciolopsis buskii. Lineage (NCBI taxonomy): Eukaryota > Metazoa > Platyhelminthes > Trematoda > Plagiorchiida > Fasciolidae > Fasciolopsis > Fasciolopsis buskii. Next base: position 20,227 of record LUCM01007380.1, read on the forward strand.
CTCTGAAGGTCATATCTCGATAACCGTTTGGCACTATTGTTAAAGTTTCTTCAGTCGCCGACTAGGTCATTATCTTGGCGAAATTCCAAATAGACCACTTCAGTTTGTCGTCTTTCATTAAAACAAACTAATTGCTCCATCCTTTTCCGTTTTGTCACAGCTCACTTGCATTGATGTCAGTTTTACGTTCTGTTTCTCGTTTTCATTCCCCAGCGTGGCAAACACATCGGGAGGTATTGCCATTGATGATTGCCAGTTCCATCAATGTGTGAAACTTGGTCGTTTTGATACGGAACACACAATATCTTTTGTTCCTCCTGATGGAGAATTCGAACTAATGCGCTATCGAACAACAAAGGTAAGAAAAGTAGTACATAATCACGAACAGCAGAGTTGCATACCATCCGGTGCATCTCCAAATTGTTAATACCTAAAGAGCTGACATATCTGTGGTTAGCCTTAAATTAGGTAAGGACATACTCACCGAATAAGCGAACGCGGACAAGCAGCGGTAGTGTTGAGAACATGGTGGCTCCTCACCTACCAAAGCTCGTCGTAAAATATCGTGTTCTTTGATGACACTTCAGCTATAGCCCCTTGTCTTTCTCGGAGAATTTCGAGGTGGCAGCCAATTCCCTTACACTTCAGAGGTGTTAAGTTTTCACGCGTTTATTCCCAATAAAACATTCTTTTGCTTTTTCCTGTATGGAGGTTTTGCCTCGAACATTACTATTTTCTGATCGCCATCCAGTAGCTGGAAGTCCTCATAAATGAGATTTTTTCTCCCCTGGTTGATGCTTCAGCTGTACCAATAAAACCCTTGAAGCTCTTCTGAGTGTTCTCCACCAAGCTCGTGGGAGACCTGTCTTTGGACTTATCGGCCGCATTAAATGCGTCACCTACTAGCAGAAGCGGTGTGGTATTGTTAGTCAAAGTTCGTCCATGTATCGAGTTTGCTATATTGTCCGGCCTGGTCAGCCGTTGATTGTTATGAAAGTGGCCTCTGGGGGCCTGAAATTCACCTTTGTTATGAACCACAGCGTCCAAGGTTGCCGTCTTTTGTCTCAATGATTCGTGTTAAGTGGGTCTTCTGTTTGTTTCCGTGTTTATGTAATTCTGGCAACACGACAAACAAGCTGGTTCTTCCTACCGTCGACTCTGCTGCTCCCAAGAGCGTCGGTCTCATGATTTGAGTTGATCAAAAGACGTTCGAACTAAATCAATCACGGCTTGTAAACACCTTGTTTTGCTCTTATGCTTTGCAGACCATATCTTTTGATCAGACATTCAAGGCGGAACTACCAAAGACGACCCACTGTTTTGTTTTGGGTAGACTGGTAGCATGTATTGTGACGGACCATCGATGGCGTGAGGGAAGCATTTCGAAGATATAACTCATCATAATCCCCACACAGACGCCCTTCTTTTTTCCTTCATATATATAAATATATATATAACACCGGTTTGAAAACAAGTATGGTACCAACACTGCGCAACCAAACGCTTCCGCAAAGCGGCAGAGCCGGTGGCCAGATGATCGGTTCATATGCCTCTTCTGGAGAACCTTGCCGGATCAGCGGAACACAACAAAGGGAATGGCCTTATTTGGTTGGCAGGCCACACGCCACGTCACACTACCACCATCGGGCTCTTGCCAGGCGAAAATCCAACACGCCCTCAAGACTGCCGCTGCTTGTCCGCGGCGGCTTATCTGGTGGGCTTGAACCTGCCTTATTTACGGCTAACCACCTGCATGGTGGCCGTTCCCTTATCCGCAACCCAGGAACGCACCCGGTAGCAGGCAGCTCTGCCCTGGGTTTCTTTATGTAGTGTTGTTTTTTATCCCCAACGTTTCAGTGGCATTGGATTAGCATGCGAATTTGGGCAACATTTTATAGACTTGGAAGCAAGCTTGAAACTAGCGCAAAATTGGAGTAAGATTTTGCAGAAGCTGATCATGAGGTGTGAAACCGGTTGGGAGCAGTGTTTTTCTGTGTGCATCATCATTATCGTTCAGCGTTAAACAGCAAGGCAGGCCTCACTGATTGCTGCATTTTCCCCAGAGTTACACGTTTCTATAGAAAGAGTGAATATCCAAGGGGAACAGAGAGTGGACCTACACCGGCGGGAAAAGATAAGATGCTGCTGCAGCCAACACACGCAACACAGTCTAACTGTACAAACGCACTCTTTCAATCATTCTGCTTCGACAGAAAGTGACAACACGATAGCCGCTGTTCACAGTCCCCTGCCATATTCTTCGGTGACTCCAGCCAGCTAGGTTACGGGTCTTTCGGACCCAAACCTCGAAGACGTGAGACACCTACTTTACCTAAGTTCGCCGTACATTTTCTCATTCCACGTTGCCACATCATCTGTTTATTCCACCCCGCGGGAGAAACCCAAAATAGCGCACGGTGTGGTAGACGAGCGTTCGCCATACGCAACACGTGACCCAACCAGCGTAGTCTACTAAGTTTTATACGATGAAACAAGCTGTTTTCAGAATTGGCATCTAGCACCAGATTTCTGACCTTTTCATTGCTCACTCGGTCACTCCATCCAATCGCAACCATAATACATAGACATCAGTGGTCGAAAACCTCTAATCGAGGAACATCTCCCACACGCATACTCCGTGGCTCGCAACCGTACAACAGAACTGAGTACACTGCGACACAGTACAGAAGACCTTTCAATTTCAGTAAAATATCAGGCCGACGCCACAAGTGCTTCAGTCCAGTGTAAGTTACTCGAGCCTTCGGTGTACGTGTGTTTACTTCCATTGCCGAGCTACTATCGTTCGACACGCAGCTACGAAGGTAGGTGAAACGGTCCACAATCGTTAGCTCGTCTTCACTCAGTATCAAGTTCGGGACTACTGTCGTCCAGTCCCGTAACAGAATTTTGCACTTTGAAGGTGCAAAACACGTGCCAGACCGAGTGACCGATCTCGAGAGTCTATCTAGTACGCGTTGTGCATGGTCCGCGGATTCGAACAGGCACACGACGTCGTCTGCGTAGTCTAGGTCACATTGCTTCCCTCCATTTTCCAGTTCGATTCCTACATCCCGGAGACCTCCTAAAGCATCTTCCATCACCTCGTCCATGACGAAGTTGAACAGGAATGGAGAGCTTGGTCACCCTTGTCGAACGCCACTAGTCGTTTCGAATGAACGTGACAGTTCACCGTATACTCTCACGCGACCGTAGGTATGCGAGTACAATGCTCGCAACAGGTTCACGAACTTCGCTGGCATACTACTTCGGTTGAGAACACTGAATAGTGCTGGTCGAACGCGCCTTTCAAGTTGAGAGAGACTACGATTGTAGGGCTGCGATGTGTGGCGCTTCTGGAGCATCGGCGGGAGAGTGAATATCTCGTCACTGGGATCTGGACCTGGACGAAATCCGGCCTGCTGCTCGCGGATATTACTCTCGCGAATCGGTGTCAAATGGTGCAGCATTATCGAAGCTGACACGTTTGTAACGGTCGGAATGAAGCTGATGTCACGATGATTGCTACAGTCACTCCGTGTGTCCTTCTTGAAGATGGGTTCAATCAGTGGCTCACACCACGGTGACGGAATATGTTCCTCGTTCCAGATACGATGAATCAAGGTAAGGGATTTCATCAGAGCTTCTCCGCTCAGTTTGAAAAGAACTGGGGGTAGTTCGTTGGGACGGGCTGCTTTTCCTCCCTTCAGAATTCAAACATCCGACTCCACTTCGAATTCCGTTGAAGGTTCAAGAGGCACCTCCCAAGGATTCGCAGCTGCAGACATCGGCCTAAATACGTTAGCGTTTGTCTAGCTAAACTGATCCTTGAAGTGCTGTTCCCAGCTGCTCAGCTTTTGTTGTCCACCATGGATGAGTCCTCCATTCCTATCGCACACGACCTCACCAACCGAAGTTCGCCGTCCACCGCTGACGCGTACAAGCTTTGAAATGCCTACACGGGACTTGACTTCTCTGCCCAGTCTGACCTCATTGGTCGCATATCGATTGCTCCAACGTGTAGTGCTCCTAGTGAAACCGACTTTGGTATAGCTTTTTGTTACGTGGTTGTGTGAAGTCGAAACAAAAGCACAATGTACCGGATTTGATTCAAAATGACAGTCGTTCGAGGGAACGTCGTTCGCGTCCGCGTTTTTTGCGTCTTTTGCATGGTTGCGATTTCCGGTTATTGTAACTGCAATCACGGTGGTAAAATCAGTGGATTCATCTACATTTCTTCAGGGTTGTTACCCTCCTTAAATCGCCGACCTAAAACTTGGCTTATGGTATCGTTTCTATCCAGTCTAAATTCATGAATGTGTTCACTTTATCCAACCGAACTGCATTTTGGTTTCTTCGTCAATGATCAAACTTTAGTTAGAAATAAATTCAGCGATTGATGTTCACATTGCAGCTGTTCAAGGAAATCTTTGCATACTGGTTTGAGCACGCACTGCATTTTGTTTAGCTGTTTGTTTTCTCGCATCAGCTATATGTTTCTACGTCATTGTACAATCCCTCTGTTCTACCTTTTTTCAGGAAATCAGTTTGCCTTTCCGAGTCATCCCCCTTGTTCGCGAGTTAGGAAAGACAAAAATGGACGTGAAAGTTGTGGTTAAAGCTAATTTTCGACCAAGTTTGTTCGCACAAAAGATTGAGGTGCGCATCCCCACCCCAACAAATACCAGCGGAGTACAGGTGGTGTGTATGAAGGGTCGGGCCAAATACAAAGCAGCCGAAAATGCCATTATTTGGAAGTAAGTTCGCATACCATAGTCATGCGTATGTAGTCCATAATAATTCGAAATGCATGGCTTTCGAGAAATGCTAGTTTATCAAACGGTCCGTAGCGAACTGTCGCAGCAGATGGCCGGCATATCTTTCACATCGCTTTTACAGGGTTATCACAAGGATGATGCACAACTTATTCTTCGAAATAAAATTCATGTGGACCGCTCATGCGGTTCATGTGGCGCAATAGACTATGATTCACTTATAGATTTTATCGTCAGTAGTCTTGCACTAACGTGCTGTGATTTCGGTTTGCACCTCATAGCACCTTGCGCTCAAAAGAGAAAAGCAAACGAAGAACAGTGAGAGACAGTGTAAAATAATAAATTGAACAATCATGCAGAGGAATTTCGAACGCAAGAATGCGGCTGGCTGCGGCACCGAGATATTCCACTTTTGCCGTCTCAAACTATCGTTTGGAGTGATCGTGGATCTCAATCCCGTAGTTTAGCTGGACCTACGCGAGCCAACCCATCGGTTAGTGTTATCGTACCCTTTTTCCACGCAATTCATTCAAATTCTCCACCCATCTTCTCACGATCACCTGCCTCGGAGCACTACGCAAAATGAGGCAGACGCCATGTGGATATGCACAACTTGGGTCCCAATCACTAACCTGTTCGGATTCATTGTCTGTCCTAACAATTAAACCCTAGGACCCAGTACCTTACATCTAACATCTGACCTACCGAGAACGTTCTTCTACCATATTCTACCAGTACGAAGTCGACGATGTTCAGACCACGAAAGTCTTCGCCCATCTGCTCTTAACGGCCATGTTTCGGAGCCGTAGAGCAGTACCGACCTCACCGTTGTTGTGTGTACTCGACTTTTAATGGATAGCCGGATGTCGCGCTCTCGCCACAGTTGACTTGGGTTGGTGAACACCAATCGAGCTTTCTTTATGCTTTCCATTTCCTTGTATTTCAGAATTTTAAGGCAAACGCTACGATTAGGGTTCCCAATAAAACCCTTTCTGCGGAATGAATAGCCGCCGTTTACCACTAACCCAAGTGCTCCCACAACCCCTTCTATGATGGACGTTGCCGGCCTTCTTTCTTCTGACCACGCATGGTGCCACGAAAAATTGCGGCTCGATAGATTTATTTGATAACCTAAGGGTTTAATTCACTTGGCTGACTTCAATATCCCTACGGTGAATTGAGTAGAGCAACAAGTCACCCTAGCTAAAACTTGAAACTTTTAAGATAGACATAAGCTGCTTCCCTGAAACGCGCGTACATGATCCCACTTCCGTAATCACCCTTCGTAGACCGTATCCAACCTCGTTCTCTTGATTATTCTTCGCCTAGCCGGTGATCCGGTTTCGGGTGCTTGCGATCATCCTACCGTCGGGATCACTGTGGGATGAAGGCCGAAAATAAATTGTTAGACAATCCTAATCAACAGTCGTTTGTTTGCTATTTGGTTGGAGAGTTGCCAACGGAAACAGCGTAGTCTATTCATTGGATCCGTCTATGCCCCCCACTGATTGGAGCTCTACTAAGAATTATGCCGAATACTCACAGCTTCCCGTTCAAGGGACGTTGTCTTGTTGATTTTGACCGCGAAATTGACTACTTAATGAAGAGTGAACGGCAGATGTGAAACCCATTTCTTGTCCCAGCCAAACGCACCCAATGCGTTTATATATATATATATGTATATATATATATATTATATATATATGTATATATATATATATGCAGGAAGTAGTATCTGGATGCGTAAACAAAATTGTCGCGTTCTGCCCAAAGAATTATCAACGAATCACAGTTGTGATTCTTCTGTGGACTCTTCGACGAAGAGCTTCCATGCACGCTCTTGTTGCTAGAGATTCGATTCTGGTGATATATATATATATATATATATATATATATATATATATATTGTTAAGCTGTTTGAAAATCATCATGGTGTCAA
>LUCM01007380.1:28618-72801 GCA_008360955.1 Fasciolopsis buskii
CACTGCGACACAGTACAGAAGACCTTTCAACTTCAGTAAAATATCAGGCCGACGCCACAAGTGCTTCAGTCCAGTGTAAGTTACTCGAGCCTTCGGTGTACGTGTGTTTACTTCCATTGCCGAGCTACTATCGTTCGACACGCAGCTACGAAGGTAGGTGAAACGGTCCACAATCGTTAGCTCGTCTTCACTCAGTATCAAGTTCGGGACTACTGTCGTCCAGTCCCGTAACAGAATTTTGCACTTTGAAGGTGCAAAACACGTGCCAGACCGAGTGACCGATCTCGAGAGTCTATCTAGTACGCGTTGTGCATGGTCCGCGGATTCGAACAGGCACACGACGTCGTCTGCGTAGTCTAGGTCACATTGCTTCCCTCCATTTTCCAGTTCGATTCCTACATCCCGGAGACCTCCTAAAGCATCTTCCATCACCTCGTCCATGACGAAGTTGAACAGGAATGGAGAGCTTGGTCACCCTTGTCGAACGCCACTAGTCGTTTCGAATGAACGTGACAGTTCACCGTATACTCTCACGCGACCGTAGGTACGCAAGTACAGTGCTGGCAACAGCACGTGCGATGGACGGGTATACGCAGTACGCGTCCAAGTCACCGATGTCGACGTCGAGCGATTATCTGTCAGAGGACGGTTGTCCGCACCCAGTACACGACGATGTATCTCGTCATTGCTCGCCCGTTGTTCGCACCGGACATGATCAATGCTTCGAAGACATTGGTTGACGAATGCAGAAAGTCGCCGGGAATCCTCAACGCGAGTAGGCCAATTCTCGCAGCTGTAAAGAAGAACACTACGAACTGTGGCATTGTACACCATTCTCTTATGGGAATGACGATGCGATTGCGTCGCTACAAGTGCCGCAAGTTCACGAAAGCTGCTCTGGCTTTCTCAATTTGTGATGTGACCTCCTCACTTCCCCCAGGTGGTATCAGGCGGTGGGCGGCCTGGTCTTGATTTTCCTGGGCGACGACCAATGCAGTATAGAATTATTTGTAGGCGTATTACTCATGGGGACTGATGTACGGTTGCTGCTAGGGGATCGTGGCGTTAAGCCAAAAGACGATTAGGGTTCTCAACCACTGCCTTCGGTTCTAACAGGAACCTGACCGCAAGGCAGCGGGGTATAACTGAGTGGAAGTCCATCCATTTGGATCAGTTATTTTTCCACTCGTTTTTTCGACTGAGCTGCCAACTCACATCAACTCTTGACCGGGAGGACCAGAAGATCACCGATTGACCTTCCAGGCCTTATCGAACCTTCGTCTTGAGATTAGCCATTCTGTATAACTCGTTGGGTCATGAAGGCACACACCGTCACACCACGTCAAGGTGCAATCTCGTTGTGACGGCAGGAATCGAGGCCAAGAGGGTCTACTAGATGCGCCTCATTCGTTGACGGCGTTTGCAAACTGGGAAAATCACAGCGTGATGGAAGGAGTCGGAGAGGTAGAATTTATGGAAGCCGACTCAAGACGATAGACGAAACACCATATGGGCTGGGTGGCTTTGAAACCACCAGCGGACGCAGCGCTTAGTGAATTTTTCTGGTGCTAGTACGAGGTAGAAAAAGAGGAACCGTTGAAGAAGCAGGAGTGATAAGATAAGTGTGTGAAGTGAAAATGAATGTAAACCGAAAAGGAAAAAGCTTTCCCGCGTGATTCATAAGTGAATTACAGGTGAGAGGGAAATTGGAGGGGCAAAAATTGCGGATGCTGTTTTAGCAAGAAAACGAAATGTTTGGCTACCGGTAGCGGATGGAAATAGACGTTCAGCTTTGCAGAGGCCGAAGGTTCCTACATAGTTGACGAGCACGGGATCCTGGCCTGCTGGAACCACTTTCGAGAGGCGGGAGTGGGTGAGCGCTTTAAGCGCACAGCACATCACATTCGCAGTTTATTCATTAGGAAGGTATGAGGTGAGACTACGAACCAGTTTCAAAAGTGCGAAGGCGTTTTATTTCGGCACGATCGGTCATGTGACAGTGAGGGTGGATCAGGTCTGGGAAAAAACCGTCCAACAACCCCGTCGACACTGAAGTGAATAAGCGCGGACTATAGACCGGGATGACTGGAAGCCAGGAAGCAAGGTGGTAAACCAGCCGTCGGCCCTAACTCTAAAACAAAAAAAAACAATCGCTGTAATTCTCGTGACACGCTCAGAGGCAAGCAGGGACGGCATTCGAAGGAAAAATCGAAGAAGAAACGATCTCGCCGAGATACAATCGGCCAATAAGCTCTGTCTTGCGTATACCTATATAAACGGTTTGACTAAGGCAGTTAAAGGAAAGCGGTAGAACGGCCTGAGGCTGTTTTACTCGTTCTTGCTCGATTAGACGGGGCGGGGATGAACAAGAATTGAGACGGTCGACTTAAAGCACTAGAGTTAAGAACAAAGATAAATCGGATTTTAAAACAAGGGGATTTTCGGGTTTGCCATGAAGAATGATGTTGGTGAAGTTTGAGACGGTGACGGGAACGGTTACTGGCAAGGATGCATGTCAGTTGAGAAAAGTTGTTGATGACATCGAATAGCTCGGCTTCGCGCTCCCCGGCCTAGATGTCGGAAGAAATGAACTAGCCATCCACTCTGTCCAATGTTGAAAGTCCCCAACTAGGTAACATGATTGTTAGGACTTGAAACAACCCGAGCGACGACGAACACAATTTTTCAAACCCAGCGTGACTTCGAAACAATCTATTCTTTTATGTGACCAGCTCCTGCGAGAAGACAAGTCGACTTCTTGGGTGTCTGATTGCAGCCGCCCATGCGCTACGATCTGCAACTCAATCTACACTCCGCAAAGCTCAGTTGTGCCAATCGAATACTCCGAAAACCGACTGGTCTAAGCGTTCCGTGTCCTCCTCAAAGGTTCCAATTCACGTCTTCATTTGGCTGCAGAGGTGACACTTCCGGCTCGTTCATGGTGACGGTAGTAGGGCTCCTCTTCGTTAATTCTACTTCGGGTTGGCGGAAAACATGGGCGGGCCACTACAGGCGATGTCTTTAGTGATTGGTGAAAGCCGCTGGACGTCCATGCAGTGCTGACAGCGACGTTTGAGATGAGAACATACCACTTTATTTCTACCAAACAGCGAAGGTACCAATGGTCGAAACTTTCCAGCCGTTTTGTCGTCTACTATTGGTGGTCGGGTTTCGCATGCGTGCGTAAGGACTGGGCTGACAGCAGCTCGGTAAAAGTGCAGCTGCGAGACCACAATATTCTACGAAATGATAGAAAGTTCTGGCGCAGTCTGCACGAAGCTTAACCTCCTTTCCGGTGTGACGGTTCTGTTGAATAGAACAACCCGGATACTTGAAGTGAAGCACCTGCTCTATTTTGTCGCCATTGATGTAGATACAATGTGACGATTATTGTAAATTTGTGGAGAAATTCATTTTTGTTGCGTTTCTCTTAGGGCCAACAGCCGTCTTCACGCACCATACGGTCTAGAACCGGTAGCATAATTGCAAACTCCTCCGAATAATAATGTCGTTAGCGAACTCAGGGTCGCCGTCCAAGATTCCTTGATGGTTAATGAGAAGACGACGCATCGCCACTGTTTCCATGAGACTGATACTTCTGCAGTTCGACATGTGGTTTTGTCGTTCTTCTTTAGTATAGGGAGTAGAATAAGGGTCGCCCAGTCTTTGGGGAAAGCTTCAGAGTCCCAAATACGACGAAGGAGCATAGTTAGTGCACTCAGGCGAGCTGACAAACAAAATCTGTAGCTAGCGGCTATGTGATCGATCTGGATCCACCGATGACTCGAAGAGGACCGACTCCAGGTGGCGTATCGGCGGTTGGAACGTCTGAAGCTGGTACTAGCGAGAAACAACTGATAATCTGAGCACCAAGTCAACAAGCGTTCCCCGTTTTCAGAACGGCAGGATCGAGACCAGAGGGGCCTCCTAGGTGCGCCTCATTCGAGAGCAGCCTCCCACAATCACGATGTCACCCCCCCTTGCCGTACGGAAGAATTCATGCAGCTTTCAATAGAAAGTATCCTTGACTGCATCTGGGTTGCAATCTGTGGTTGCGTACGCTGAGACAACAAACAAGTTGCGTCTGTCAAAGCGAAGGCTATTCACTTTGCATGGGTCTCTCTGCGCATAGCCGGCTGTCGACTTGAATCCAATCGAGTAGTGCAGCCTCACCCCTCACTAAGAGCCACTCAATCACCAGAAGCCGCAGCGTCGGGGTTCCCGGAAAGACGCAGATGAAACTTCACAGAAGGATTAAATGAAGATGTCAGTTGGACAACAGCCGGAGTTTTGAGTGCGAGTCTCTTGGATACAACGCACCTCGGTGGCTAGTCTCCAGGTTACGAGCTAAAAACCTCTGTTGACCTATACGCATCAGTGTAGACAGTGGCATTCCACAATGTTCGTTACCTCTCCCACTCTATTCCTTTCATTCATTGATTTTCTACCCACCACTTCAGTCCGAGTCCGTTCCCTTGTCGATGACGCCACCCTCCATTGTTCTCTTTCTTACATCACTCCTTACCATTGTGCATCAGCCAGTTCATCACTGAACTTCAATCTTAAACACATCCCCTTTTTGGGCTCCGACAATCGTGTAACATTAAATGCTTCTGAACTCTTTTTCAATTTTATCGTTTTCTCCATATCTGTCTTTTGGTTCGTCTGATTTACGTTCCGCATATTCTGTTTCTCTTCTCAGTTTTTCCACTAGTCCTTCCTTCTGATGGTCCTTCTTTATATGTGACCTTGCTTTTCACCTTGCCCGGAAAATTGGTTTGCTGCTTAGCGCCAAACGTCACACTCTGCCGTATCTGCCGTATAAAGCTCAAAGCTGTCCCGCACCTGAATTCAGCAGTCAAGTGTGGTGAGGGGTTTTGTCGACTTCTCCCACCTCTCAAGGTCGGGTTCAACGAAAGGTCATCCGGCTGATCGTCAACCCCTCAACACCTACTTTGCAGTCACTTCGGGGGTTTCTTCAATTTCTTCTACGGGTACTGTTTTGTTTGTTGTTCTTCGGAGCTTGCCTCACCAATTGCCCTCATGTAACATTTTCCAGTTGCATTCTTGCATTCGAAATTCTTCTGCATTATTGTTCAGTCTGTTATTTTGCACTCTGTCTCTAGCCGTTCTTCGTTCTCCTTTCTCTTTTGAATGGATGGTGCTATGAGGTGGAAACCAAGACCGCAGCACGTTGGTGCAAGACTAGTAATGGTAAAAAGGAATGGTTGTGCTGATTGTACAGCAAAACACATGTTGAGATTTATGTTTGACATGAATTTATTCGAAGCGTTCGGACGTTCTTTCGTGGCGTTAGAAGTCACACGAAGGAGTCGGGAACTATTCTGCTAGAATAAAGAAAAATCGTCGGCTGGTTAGTTTGCGCGGAATTCTGTACAGTGGTGTTGAAGGAGGTTGGTCACAATCGGAAGTGGCCCCTCAAAAATTCCTAAAAATGGACAATTAAAAGCTTATCGTCTTTTTATTCGTAATGATTTCAACGAGATTACCCAAGCCTTGTTCATTGTCTTTTTGCGCTTTTTTGTTGCAGACGTAAATCAGTCAAATTCAGCTGCGCATAGACCTTTTAAGATTCACGGTAGTTTCCAATTGACTCCAAATGAGATTTTCTCAAAAAATGCGATTTATGACGGCTAACCTGTACTTTGTAGAATCCGCCGCATTTCTGGTATGAAAGATTGTCAGCTTTCAGCTGAGGTTGAGCTTCTGCAGACATCAGACAAACACAAACGTTGGACCCGCCCACCAATCTCAATGAACTTCGAGGTGAGTGAAAGGTTCACCGAAATGGTGTTGCAGTACCCTTCGTTTTTTGTGTTGCTTCACCCAGTTCTCGAATGTAATTATTTCCAGTTTTATTCAACTCCGATTCCGGATGTAAAAAGATCATGCAGTGGCCGGTAGTTAAATATTCTCCAGAGTCTATCGTGATCCGATTCAGTGTTTGTACAGTACCTCGTTTACGGATAAAAGCTATGTGAATCTACATCCCAGTAGATTGTCTCTGTCCAATGCCGTGTTTTTACTGACCTTCCAGACCAGAAGCCGTTTTGTATTTGATTAGATTACCCTCTACTATACACATTGTTTCACAGGTCCCGTTTGCCCCTTCTGGATTCAAAGTCCGATTTCTGAAGGTCTTCGAATCGAAGCTGAACTACTCGGATCACGATGTCCTCAAATGGGTCAGGTATATCGGCAAGAGTGGATTATATGAGACACGTTGCTGATCGCCTGGATAGTCTCATTGACGTCACGTGCGAATTCCCTCGTTTATCGTCGTCTTTTATCAGACGATTCGGATCACGATGATTGGATGGTACACATTTTTCCCACGTAGCACAATCACGAATGAATTCTATTCGGTGGGAATAACCATTCCCATGCATAATATCAATCTAGTCTGTAACCGTGCTTTGTTCGTTCATTGTTCGTATACTAGAACTTGTATAAGAATTCACGAGGTCTGAAACAGCTACCACAGTTAACGTCCTTCGCCAATGCCTACTTCACCAGTTTACCCTCTCTCCCCCCGCCCCCGTGGCGATTAATCTCTGTGATTTTGCATTCCACTCTAATCCGTTGGTTTTATTTCCGCGCACACTTTTCTCTACTCGCATTCCTTCGCGTCTGTTCTGCGCCTGAGCGGAATCCCTGTTACTTCACATATTGTCTGCCATTCATACCCATTTTCGGACCGCACTTACTTATCCGCAGTTGGCTATCACCAACGCTTATACGGTTATCTCTGCTCTGGCCATCAATATAGCTTACTACCTATACGTTTAGGAGCGTTCTCAAGTCTAAATGGTAAGCAGCTGACTCTCCGCCCGTTTTATGGGGCAAGAGTATACTTGTTCCATTCCTTCTCGGATAATACGCTAGCGTTAGACCAGGTACAATTCGCTTCTGATGGCGGACGAGCAGTCACGTTCATTGCTTTCTGCAACAACATATTCAGATTCCTACCATCTCGAGGTCGGGTTAAGTTCATGCTCATCCAATTAGCCTGCCGATTCGCAGATCCAACGGACAGGAATTTCCTGCTTGTTTCTGTAAACGGTTGGACCCTCACCAGAATATCTGGCGCATAATCCATCGGAGTGACTCAATTTCTGCGTTGTTTTGCGGTAGCGCTATTTCGAACTCGCGGGGGACGCCAGAAAAAAACCCCTGTTTAGATTCAACGTCTTCTATCAAGATTGCTAACCACCTGCAAACTGTAAACCATTTAACCTTACCCCTGGTTTTTGCATATCATTCAGACCTTGATATTGATGAATTCGTATTCTGCTGTATTGTTGTTTGGCAGTCTCAACATTCGACAAAACCATACAGGATGCATGTTAGCGCATACAATATGGTTATCCTGTCTGTTTCTCACCTGCGCATTTGACGCTCTCTGGCGTTACTACGTCTGCACATACCCACCCAGCTGCTCGTTGTACTGTAGTTGCACGGATTTAGATTTGAATCACAAATTAGTTCAATGGACGTAACATGGATCGCAGCGTACAACTGCCGATGCAGAAAAGGGAGGAAGAAATAAGTGTAGTGAACCCTGCAACCCTTATTTCTCCACTGGTCGCTCTCCTGGGCACGGTTCCGATGATATGTCATGAGAATTGTGCCGGTTACATTTGGATCCACTAGTTACGGTAGTGATACATTATGGAAGACCCGAACTAAGGGGTTCACGCCATCCCAGCAATAAAATTCAGCTTCCGTTGGGCACCTTAGACCCACAATCTCGAAACTGCTTGTCAAAGATCGCGGGATTACAGAAATGTCCTCGCAGCTACGTGCGTTTTGTGACCACACCAACCTTTATAAGGATAAAATTTGCATTGATGCAGTTGTTCAGAATGCTTCCTGATCTGAGTACCTGCTTGTGAGTTTGACAATTGTCCCAACGTCACAGGGAGCATTCGTGGTTTCCCTTTTTACTCTGGAGATTGTTGCTAGTTATTTGATCGGTTACAGACGTTTCGCACCCGCCCAAAGTCACGATTGTATCAGACATTCTACTTTGTGTACCAGGTGTTCGGTCGGTTAGTCTCCATACATTTTGATACGCACTTGGGGAAGTAAACACTGTTATTTAGTCCGCCGAGGAGACCACCATAGCTAACAGCTCGCGGTTTGGTCTATCTGGAAACTAATGCAACATGGAATTATACGATGGAAACATTAAAAATCCTACTCAGATATTCATTGTCAGGATGCGGTATGTGAAACCCCACTTGCACAGTGCTAGACGGTAAATTGGTTATCATCTGACGTGTCGGAACCGTACGTAATTCTGTGCCGTTGCAATTCCTCAGATCATGGTTGCCGCCTCCCTCGTCCGTGTAGCGAGCCCTGGCAGCTATGAGTCACACTGACTTTCCACCACCCCCACGTTAAACTGTACACCATCGAGCCATGAAATAAACGTACTTAGAAGTTACGTTTAGACGTTTCACTCACATGTTAACAGGAATTTGTTGTGTCAGATCGACATGGGCACTACGCTGCGAATGACTACATGGATACAGGTGTCCCGCCGGGAACAAACAGTCCGGGAATAGAGGTCCAACGAATGTGCGAATACTTCGTATGCGACCTTGCCTATGGACCAGGATGAGGGGTCCAAACCAAGTGCCCGAAGGTTTTTTACATGCGATCCATAGATACGTTGCTAGATCCCACCTGGGTAGCACGACGCTGGATCGAATCTACAAGGCAACGACCAATCCGATAGACAAAGTCACATTGCAGACACGGCCCGTACATATGAGGTTGTGGATGGATGATGTTGGACACCATACTAATTCGTAAACAAGGCGTCGAGTTCAGTTCACTGCTTTCACCGGTGATCACTCACGTAGCACACCCCGTGTTTCATTGGCTGTGGTTTGTCTGTCTTAATGCCAAGTGCGCTAGGAATAGAGATTCACATCTGCGGTACGGTTGTCCTACGCGTTTCTCACTTATACGTTTTGACTACGCATGCAACGAACGATTCATCAGTCTGTCAACAGCCAAATCTGAAGTTTTCAAAGTGAACCTATTCGGGAGCGGAAGGGATGCGAGGTTAAGCATCGACCGACAGGACGATGTTGACCTTTCTATATGCGTGGGCTCGCTTCAAAGTAACCCACCTCCGTACCGATACTGCGGAACAGCTGTCCTATTGATAGGAAATTCTCTTCCAATCTTACCGTCACGTGATGGACGTGTTTTGTTTGATACGTTTCAAATTGAATGCCTGAAGCAGTGTTATTAGACTGGTTAGTCGTTTGTGTGTGCACGTGCGAAATCACAATAAGACTATCGATCACTGCCATGACCTAATCACCACGCACATCACAAATTTCTCAGTCCAATATACGCAACTGCCAAATGGGAGACGAAAAGAAAAATAAGTACCAACAGTCATTTTTCTCCAGTGATACAGAACAAGTATGCGTTTGTGAGAGCACGCAGGTCAGAGACTGTGGCGATGGCATGAAGTTACTTTAACAATGTCGCGAGAAAAAACAAAGCAAAATGCGGTCATGGATGCACATACAAGTATTATGCATATCGAAGGACAACGAAGTCAACAATGTCTGTGCATTTAAAAACGGCGTAGAAGGTGCAGAACAGTTTTCCGTGCTGAATAATGTGCACGAAAAGCCCTATGGATTGCAACGAGAACGACTAACTGTACAACGAAGAAAACGAGAGAAAGAGAGAAGAGGTTCATACACAAACAATTGAATTCATAGGCTGTGGGGGGACCAACAAGCAGACTAGGAGATTGCAGATTCGCACAGGTTAGTCGAGCCAGTACTGTCTGCGTAGCAAGTGTGGCGATACAATGCTATCCAGCGTGAGGTTACGACTCTGTGTAACGGCACTCTCAACAGGACCTAAACGAGAGTGCGGTTGTTGACTAGAAATGGTTGTTGGGACGGGAAAGGAAAGTCCCGGTGGTGGTGAGGCAAAATGCACTTGTAATGCCGGTCTTTGTGAAACGACCGAGTGTGGTGCACTCCGAGGAGGACATCGGCCAAACTGGCTCACAGATTGTGTTGGTGGGGATGGACTGGACAGTCGAGATCTGATCTGCGCCGGTATGACAGGCTCTGGAATGAATTCGGGATTTGTCTGAACGACGTTGGGTATTAAACGATGATGACCGACCGGTTGCTGCATCGTTGGCAAATATATGACGCTACGTGGATCATGCCAGCGATGATACTGGTCGCTTTCAGATGGAACGGACACAGGGCGACTCGGTTTGACTCCTCCGTACTGACTGTTCATAAGTGCATTAGAGTAAACCGGGTCAAACCACATGGACGGTGGTCCAACATGTCCCAAACTAGTACCCAATTCAGCACTGTGTAAAGGTGAGTCTAACTGAGGAGTCAAGGGATGAGGACTGGGATAGTCCACACTGATATCATGCATAGGAGATAGCCTGAGCTGAGTCGTATTACGAGGCGTTTGTGGAACTGAATGAGGATCCAGGAAGGATGATCCTAAAGGAAAGGAAACAAAGCGATCACTGGGCTGGAGAACCGGGCGCACCGGTGGCTGTGCTGACGCAGACTTTGCAGGAGTGACCGTTGAGGGTGAGCACTCAACTGGGTTAGTTTGATCGCCGCTGGACAAATGCTGTCGTTGTCTGAACTCCGTCGACTGAGACGGTGAAATTCCTTCGTAGCTACCACTTCCGTCGTTCTCTGTAACACGAATATGACTGCTTATCAGGCTTGGTTTTCTTACAACCTGTGTTCAGAGTATAAACAACATTGAATTAGTAAAACAAAATGCATCAAGTAAGAGTGATTCAGAAAATATAAACAAAAATCCAAGCGTGACAACCAGTCAAGGAGTTAACGTTGATACAACATACGGAAAAATACGGGTGAACGAATTACTGGATGCACTACGTTTTGTATGACTGGCATACTTCATAGCTTGTAGGGTCCAGTGTGTTGATGGCAGGGGGACTGAAAACCATGATCTTGGAATTTGAGCCGACAATGAGCAACACAAAACATCAGGTCAGACATAATAGAGGGCCGGGCAACAGAGAGTTGCCGTCCACGACCGAGGATACCAGTGGGTCTGGGATTCCCTAAATAAGCCTATTGGATGAAACAAGAAAGATGACGAACAGCAAACAAGTTCGTCTGAAACCATCATTTGAGCTAATAGGTTACATGCATGCAAAAGACGATGTTGGGTTCTGTCTATACAACCATTAATCTCGTACCAACGTGCTCTAGTTTTGGTTGCTATCTCACATCATCGTCCACTCAGAATAGAAATAAACGGCAAATAATGAAATCAAATGAAATGTGGAGAACTGAAGAACTACATAAAAGAAGAAAGATTTCGAAAAGGTACTGACTGCGAGATTGCGGAATAATGTTTATTACTCCAACCACCGCCTGAAGAGAACTGATGGACATTATCACAGTAGCTTCACTGGACCTACACGAGCCAGTTCACCGGTTAAGGCTTTCGAACCTTCTCGTCACGTAATGACTTGCGGTCTAATAAATACCTGCCTTGAAAAACAACGCATGGCGATGCAAATGTTCTGCGGGCATGCATAAAGTATGTCTCAACCATCTTAACCTATTCATACTTGATGAGAATGAACTCGAAGATCCAGTACCTTACATCGAACATCCGAGTTATCAAGGGGATCCAATCGTCATAATCTACCGATATTACGAAAACAACGATGCTCAAACACAAACGGTCTTATCATGCTTAGCTTCAACGGCGATGTTTTTGAGCACTACAGCACAACCGACATTATTGCTGCTGCGTATGCTCGACCTTCGGTCGATAGGCGGATGTCACGTCGACCTCACAAATGACTCAAATTTGTGGGTATCAATCCAGCTGTTTTTGGGCGAAGAGAAACTATCCGAAGTACAGCGGCGACCACGTGAAACATAACTATATCTATCTTCGCCATCCAATTCTTCCCTTGCAAGAGCAAGGTTCGGCTTTGAGTCAATGCAGTCCTGCAACAACGTTTTGCACTTCGGAGGTACAAAACGCATCTCAAACATACCAACATTGCCGTTCAGACGGTCGTAAAAAACTTTGAACATCACTCAGTAGTACAACACCGTCCGCATATTCCGAATCAGACAGTTACCCGTCCGAGTAAGTATGAATGCTACTATTTTCACACGAGGATAGAGCGATTTCCACAATCAGCTGACAAAATTCGGAAGACGGTAACGCTAATGAAGACTCACTGAGGTAAACTGAGGTGAAAGGTCGCCGTAAGTACGATTTCGGCTTCGGCTGTTCAAATACAGAAGGCGGAAAAATGAGCTGAATTTCTCTGGCAACTCAAAATGATGGCCCCAAGGAACTATAACGATCAACTGGACCGAACGCGGATTTTAAAGGCTGACATTTTAGGTGTACGTTTTTTGCAACCACGAGACAACCATCGTAGGTGCATACCCGCGAGCAGCTTGGCTGAATAATCCTGTGCATTCCATAGGATGACCTTGCAATTTGGTGCAAACCCCGATTCACATCTGGATTCCACGAGTTTTGTCAATTCTAGTGTCACTATTTTATCACCGTCCTTGAAGAATGGGGACAACCCAACTAGTTCAGTTGTCTTATGGGTTTGAAAAATACCTAGCTTCCTGGTGACCTTTATTTTTGATGGAAGACTAGTGTCCACTTGCATCGGTTCATTTTCAGGTGCAGTTGGGAGGCCCATTGTTGAAGTGGACCAACCAAACTATTCCCTGAAGTACTCCGCCCAACGCTACAGTCAGAACTCAAGAGGGTGAGTCCGTGAGCCGTCTGATTCATTGATAACCTTCCTAACACTTGCCTCCCAGTGCCACAGGATGGTCACAGGCGGGCTGAGTTGGCTACTCAATCGAAATGCTCTCTCACTGTCGAGGAAGTCCCAGGCACTACCCTCTCATGGCGAACGTGTTCCTACTAGGATGAATGCGAACGCCCGGTGCCTTCCAATCCGTTGACTGATCATTGATACTCGGTCTTGCGGAGTTGATTAAGCCTTGATTCCAAACCGACCGCAGGCGGCTACGAAGCACACGGCTGTGCCGTGGTGAAGGAGTGTACTTGGCACCCGGGATGTCTAGCCCGATCCGAAGGGCGCATGAACTGAACAATCAGTCGCCGGTCTCCAGTGGATTACATGACCTTCGAATTATCCTGTTGCCTTTTGGGTTAGACCATTTGGTCAAAGGTTCAGGTTACGGTCCCCTAAGTCAACCCTCTACTTCGGTCTGGGTAACCGAGTAGTACCAGTAGTTAACTTCCGTATGAAGCATAGTTCATACCTCATTTTTACCGCTTAATTTTGTTCGAGTTGGCCAGTTAATAGGCGCATACGTGCTCTGACCACAACTGAGACTCGGAAACAAAATGGACTACGATTGTCTTCGTGACGGAACTACTGATTTGAGTCCAACACCCTGAAAGCCAATGTCATCCCTCTAAGTTTCAGTCGCGCACACGCACGCATCGCGACTGCATTCATGTGTACACACATTAAGTGTGGAACGTCTCATCTACTGACGCCTTGTGTGGTCGCGATAAGAATGTAGAGGGTTTTATCGTTATGCCACAATGAAATTCATCAACTTTTAATTATCGACAATAGTAAAGATGAGATTTTCGCGGTTTCTCCAGAGATTTGAAAGTCAGTTTCAGTTTGTATAACCATCAACATACCCTAGATTTGATTCTACCTCACAGCACCATGTACCCAAACAGAAAAAAGGAGATGAACAGTGAATATCGACGACAAAATAGTTAGAGAACCATACGTAAGAGAGGTTTCGGATGCAAGAATATCACTGACTGTGGTATTAAGGCATTCCGCTTTTGTTGTCTCCAAATATCGCTTGGAGTGATCTCGTGGACCCCAACCCAGCAGTCTTACTGCACATATAGGATCCAGCACAATTTAGCTGGCCCTCAGCGTCAGCGCCTGCCGCAGCCAATGGCTTGTTAAAACAAATCCACCAACTGAAGTGGAGGTCTTCAAGATTTTAGCCTTAGGACGTCACAAAGCGCCGAGCTCCAATGGCCTTTCCGCAACTCTATTTAGAGATGGAGAAATGAAGCTGGTAAGAGAACTTCAAGTTTTGTACTCAAAGGTCCCCTCCTTGTGAAGCGAGTTGGTTATTGTCCCTAATTTTAAGAAGGCAGTGACTGCGCGAACCATAGGGACATTAGTATCAAAGCTGACTGCGTCCGTTATTCTTCGCAGGTTATGCAACATGTGGGAAAGGCAAACTCGTGAGGAACAGGCCGAGCTGAATGGGGTGTCGATAGAACTCGTTTCCATGAAAAATAACACTGGAAAAAATCATAAAATAAGTCCTGCGAAAACAAAAAAAACCATTGGTTTGTCGTTGCTTATTATTTTCCCTCCTATCAACTTTCTAGAAAATCCTACTTACATATTGTTGCTTTGGCACCATGTTTGTTTTCAACCTGGTCCAATGGTTAAATTTCCTATACCCCTTCCTCCATATCATCAACTGAACACCTCGAACCATCCTCCATACATTACCCGCCTCGCACAACAGCATACAGAGAGGCAGTTGTTCTGTGGGCATGCGCAAAATATGTTCAAAATACCTTAACCCATTCTGATTCAATGCTTGCTCTGAGGACTGGACACTAAGTCCAAGCATCTTACGTTTAGCCACAGAGTTACCGACAAAATTCTCTTATCAACTACCAATAAATATTATGAAGACAACGGTGTTCAAACATCGAAATTCTCCTGTGATTTTCACATGAAGATCTATTCACAATTCATGTTAATCGATACGACCACCGATTCACACCAGTCTTCAGGAATCTCTTCCACACACCAGATTAGTCTATCTTTGGTGGAAACGCTTCATCACTGTCTCTGTAGGACGACTTCAGTGCATTTGGTCCAGTCGCCTGCAAACATACTTCAAGTTCGAAGGGACGTTTTATGGGGAAGTGGGAGGAACCCCAGAGTGCCCACCAAAGTCTGGCTTCATTGCAGAGGCAGTGATGCAGAAACTGCAGAAAACCATCCTGACGAACTTCAAACGAAAACTGTGGCTGTGCTGTGGTGACGACACGTTCGTAATCGTTAAACGATCTAAATTACAACGGAGTTTTCACGGAAATCAAATTCACCATAGAAACAGAACATGAAAACAGTCTGCTGTTTCTAGACGCGCTCGTCACACGGATAAATACATGCACACTAGAAACACCTGTGTACCGCAAAAACACGCACACAGACCAAGTTCTACAATTTCGAAGCAATCACCCAAGCTGTCACAAGAGAAGCTGCGTCAAGACACTTTTCAAGAGCACAATCTCACTGCAGCACTGCGGAGCGAAGAAAACAAGAATGTTTTTGAGCAACGGTTGTACACAAAGCTTCATCGGATGAGTACCGAGAGAGGACCGTCGGACAGACCAAAACACAAACCGTCCTGTCATACATCAAACATCAAAGACCAACATCCCAATATGCCTGAAAATGAAATGAAAACAACCCCACCCTGCCACCAAGATAGAATTACTGCACTAAATGACTGCGTTCAGCACTTACTTGCTCAAATTCTGAGTTGCGGACGCTGGAACCTGGTACCTGTTCAACCTGATCGGAACGACTGACTGAGGAAGAAGTAGGGGTCTTAAGATTTCCAGTAAGTGTTGTCGTCGGCTGGTAGGCTGCAGAATGAATTTGGCTTAGTCCAATTGGTGCTACGCGTGCGGTCTCTATCTTGGGGGGAGACGTCTCAACAGAAGCTCGGGGAACTTGGTTTGTGACGGGAGTTCCATCCAACTCTGGTCTCGAATGCGGTGTGACAAACGTAGACGTCTGAGTGGCCTTATCACCGGAATCCGCGAGACAGACTCGACATGCAGAAGCAACTTGATGATAGACCGAGGTGACAGCTGTCTTGACAGGCAACAGCTCACTTGAAGGACTGAGTAATTTGACTGCTTCGTCATCGCCAGGGTTGGAGGGTCTGGTGATTAGACTCACCCCTATTGGTCGGTTAGTTGCAACGCCCGAATGTCCAAAATTAGCAGACGCATGCGTTTGGGCTGTATGTTACAAAAACAAAGGGAAAAATATTAGGAACTTGCCCCATGTCAAAAATTAAAAACAACGAATATGAAGATGATTTTCGTCAACATTTTTTGTTGTTCAATTTCGTCCCACTCACTCATTAGAAGATCCGATCTCCCCATGAAAACCACAGAAGTGTAGTGATATGGATTAAGCTCTACTTCACTGGCTAACGTCAACAATCGGATGGGATCCCGGCAGTCGTTCACGCATTTTGGACTGGGCCGCACCACAATACAGAAAATGAACAGCGTAAAAAATAAACTCATCAATTTCGCTTTGACCAAAGTTTACAACTGACCAACTCCGAATTTGTGTGACTACATTTCTTGATTAGTGACGAGCGCTATAAAAGGGGCATGCTCCATAGCCTGTAGTGCACATTGCACTGTGAAAGAGACCAACAATTGTGATCCCGGAACTTGTATGGAAAATGAAATAGATTTCAATTGGTCAAGCGTGGTAACGACCTGGTCAACAGCGAGTTACCAAGACAGTGACCAGCAGATATGCGGTTCCAATCCTCAACTTTTAATTCATTTGGCAATCACTGATAAAAAATCAAGAGCTTTGTTGTATAGTAAATAGGAGTGAACATTATTATTCAGTTTATGAGGACTGTGAGTACTGAAGTTACTCTAATTTATGACTTTGAGTGGCAGTTTTATTATCAACACCTTAACTGTACTCGAGGACATTCCGAAAATAATGATTTACTTAGCTTCAAAGTTCATTCGAAGAAATTGAAGTTCATTATGGTGAATGATATAATGTTAACAACACAGCGTTGTTGGTAGATGTAATTCTCCAACGATACAACTAAATGGTTGTAAAATTTGCCTTCAGAATGACTACCCATGGTAACCGAAACGTTGTGGAATTACATCTACTAATAACGTTGTGTTATTAACATTATATCATTCACAATAAAAAAACCAATACATAGTGCGTTGATTTTCCGATACAATCCCTACGTCATTCGCTCCTGATATTTACAAATTCAAGTTCACGTCGGTGCACTACCGGGCCGAGTCCAACAGATTCCAGTTCACATTGTACAACCATCGATTGTTACCTCACAGTGCCATTTTATTACATATAAAATAGGAAAAGTTTAGAATACAAGGGCCCCACTGACTGGGACACTGCGCCATAACGTCTACTATCCCCTAACCCTCGTTGGGGAGTTTTTCGGACCCCAACTCGACAGTTTGCTTAATTCTGCGTCGGCCATGAGCATCTTGAACGACTGGACGTCACGACAGAATGTACCCCAACACAGAGAAGGTCGATGCGAGAAAATGACAGATGTTTTGTGCGAAACACAGAAAGACGGCTGGTCTGTAGGCAATGGTTGGCGCACCTTCTGACTGTTCTAAAAAAAGCCGCCGGGACCACAAAAAACGGGTACATTATTAACCGGAAAATTCACGCAATTAAAGCGAAATACTTCACGTAAAGAACTGCTTCCCGTTGTCCAATTTCGATTCATCTTCTCAAGTCTGTGGGTCAAATAAGTCCGAGAACTGAAATTTTGTGCAACATATTCCATCTCTTGATGGTCTCGTAAGGCATTTGCATCTACTTGTGGACGCGAAATGATGCGTACAAATGACAACGCTAACGGTCACGGCTCAATTTTGCTTATATAATATATATATATATATATATATTTGCACAAATCTTTAGCCATTGAACCCATGACCAAGGATGAAAACAATGACCGAACATGGGGAAAGAGAAATAAATAATATGCACAGATCACCAAAAATGGTTCTTCCATCCGGCGCTTCCACATTATCGATTATTTATTGTGAACTGCGGACTGAATCCTACCCGGTTGCCCAAAACTAAGTAGCGTGCTGATTTAGGGGACCTCCAGGGTAGAATCGAACGGGCGAAATCCTACCTACCGGGAAAGTGCTCTCACCACCGGGGACTAGGAAATTCCGAACTCCTCGCTCTCAGGCGCTAGAGTCAACCACTCAGTCGCAGCATCCTTCAGGAGAATTCGCTATGCAAGCGTCGCTTAATATGCCAAAAGAGTTAAATAATACGGTAATCATTTGAAGTTACGAGCGACCGGAAATAGTTCACGTTCGAGAAGAAATATTCTGACATGATCAAGTAAACAAATGTCATTCTAATTTAGATCTCCGTGCCGCTATTAAAGGAATGAGAAATTTTCCATTTGACAGGAACCGCAGGAACACTGAACATAGCTACCATTGCTATATCCGAGGCGTGAGGACACCTGACATGCGTGAATTCCGATGTAAACTAGCGCTGACAGTAACTTCGACCCGTGGCATTGTTCAGAGTAGGAGTATAGTAATCCGAACAACCGTGATCCATTCTTATCACTCACGTCGTTCAACAGGTGTGCTTGCAGCTGCAGCTGCACAATGAACACGACTTGGTGTTCCAGTGCACAGGCTGGCAATACCAGGAGGATGTGCGCCACCAGTTTGGGTTTGAAATCGTCTTCGAGTCACCTGGACTGAGCGGAATGGCAAATTTGTCACTGATGTCGCTGGCTGGTGGAATTGTTGTTTCTGTTGCTGCCTACGCGTGGTCGGCATCAATTGTGCGTCATCAACGGCGGCTACACGAACACGTTTCTGTGTCGGTGCTGGTTCACGAACGGGTTTTTCGGTTTGACCGAAGGAAGCGCGAAATATTGGAGCATCCGAGTGACCGGGGTACAGATAGGAGTCGGCGACTTCATCCGCACGGTCCAGTGATACGGTGCGGGGCCATCCAGGGGCGTGGCCCGTGGGTCGCATAGATCGCCGTGGAAGCGCAGCTCTATCCGCTGGATTGAGGTAAGGCTGTTAAAAAGGATAAACATTTGGACAAGTGATGCATATTGAGGGGCGAGGTAAACCATGAATCTTAAAAACTGGTATCATCATTCGGTACATTTTTTGGTGTTATAACTTAAATTAGTATTTATGCCCAGGTTCATGTAGTCCAAGAGAGATGAGAGCAAAATGCGGTCTGTAAAAAACTATACAGAAGGGGAAAGATTTTGAATACAAAGACGCTACTGACTACGACATCGACAGATATTATACATTGTCCATAAAGATCTTGCTCCTAATCCGACAATGTAATTGAACATACACGAGCCAGTTCACCGGTTGAAGTCCTAATCTATTTACAAGACCCGTGAACTGACTGCCTTGACCTGGATTCCAACTACTATCATTTTTCCCTTTATCTTTTACTCGCTTTTATTGATGAAATAACGATGCACATCATTTTTCAGGAAGGAGGCCGCGGCCAATAGAGGGCTGCTAAGTTGGGAAGTTGACGGGCGGTGGGAGGATTTGAACCCGCGACCTTCACGTCCAAACGCCATGACCTTATCCGCTTGGCCACCGCCTCGAAGAATAGATGTGGATAATCTGAAAGCATTTGCAACGCACGACCCAGACAGCTTATTCTACTTGGATTCCGTAATTCCTATTTAGTTTGAACCCTAGGGCCCGCTACATTATAGCTATCCAATGAGCTACTGTGAAATATTCACTCTCCTATACCCTACGGATGTTACGAGGACACCAAGGTTCTAATACCGAAAATTTTAGCACATCTTAGGACCGCAACGGCCGCTTATCTGAACCGCATAGCAAGATCGATCTTGATGCTGATACGTACACCCAATTCTTGGTCGATAGCCGAATTTCACTACAGATACCTCAAACGTATAAATGCCAATCAGGGTTTCCATCCGATACAAAAGTGAGTGATTCCAAATGTGGATAGAGGAAAGTAGGACACAGCCGCGTAAGCACGCGCTGTTTTAAACTGCGGTGATGATTTATATCATCGCGTTTATTTTGACGTCAGAAGGTAATATTAGAATCACTTGACCGTACCTGTCAGGTGGTGACTCTTGCCCAATTAAAAGGCAATAAGATTACCAGACGAGGTAACGAAACGCAATGACCACCTAAAAGCGAATAATTCAACTGAATGCTTACTTCATGATAGGAGAAATCCGGATTCCACACGGGATAATATGGTGGTACACCGGCAATATGGTGCTCACACGGTGGTACCAAAGGACAGATTGTTGCAACGGCCGACGGAGGCGCTGTTGGCAGTGCACCTGGGAATGGATGGTAGTGAGGGACGGGCATACACGTAGGCATAGATGGCAAACTTCCAGAATTTGCTGGCATACTGTGCGGCAACAGCTGCATCATCACCATATCCGTTGGTCGCACGGGAGCCAGGTTGCACGGATCTATATTGAATGAATCCGATGTCGGACAGCCGTGCAGTTGTTGATCTAGCTCACACTGGCGATGATGTGAAGCCAGCATGGATTCGACTAGCAAACTGAGACGTTGCAGATGACATTCCAACTAGGATGTGAAGAGACATTGAGGGAATTGTACAATCCGTAGACAAGAGCAGGCACAATGGAGAATATTCATTCAACGTACAACAACCGCATGCACAGCGAAGATGTATGCGAGTAAATAACGATGGCGATAAGAAAATTTCCGTATTTTAGTAAACTCAGGTGACACGTCTTACACGTACATTGCGGTTTTGAAGAAAATCTAGATGGGCTCAAATATCGAAAACAAAGAAAAGCATCATCGAATATGCGAACATAACCGAGAATGTATCGTAGATAGAAAATCGAATAATCGGTAATCTCCGTTCGACCTGAGAGAGCAGTCGTGCCTAAATGAAGTTAGATAAGAGATTTTACCTACCGTCACTTTCACGGTGGGATCTAATCCACGAGGTTTGTACGCCTAAGCCCATCTTGGAAAACGAGTTCAGTAAGAGCTCTGTTCATTACCGCAGGGTTCTATCCAACCAGGAACCACTTACACGGGATTAGAACAAAAAGCCAGATAGAGCTCGAAAATACAAGATAAGACTGTGGTCCAGGCGAAATTAGTGTTGCTATCCATCACAAAAGTGGACTGGTAGAGGAGGGGCTGACTCAAGCATAACAGAAGTCTAACACTCAGAGAAAACCTCATTATTAGAACTAAAACAATACAAAATAGCGGTGATAATAGTTATTCACTATATATGATAATGATTCACGGCGCACTTCAGAGTCGTTGAGGAGCAAGATGCAGACCTAGGCCAACCCAGTGGTTAATCACGGGAAAGTGGGTAAAACCCACTGAGTAAGCGGTCGCAAACGATCAGGGACAATAGTGAATGACGTAGTAATATCTTACCCGGCAAACGCTATCCTACACGAGAACCACAGATGCCTGCAGATAGTGGCCCACATTTTGAGAGCTCTAACCCAGAGTTTAACACGTCCTACTTGATCAAAATGACCGGCTTAGGTTTGCATATCATGTAATGGACTGGCCACTTTTCTCTTTTTCCCAGCTGCTGTTACTAGCACTGTTAGGATCTGACTGGAAAAAACAGTGTACGCTCAATGAACTTCTCTCAGTGAGAAAACAGAACATGTTTAGGGAACTAGATTTGATTCAAATTGATTGTTTTCTGCGGGAAATGGTTCATAATGTCGTGAGTCTAACCGTCGGAGTGATAGCATTTGCATCAGAAAACGTACCACGTCCACATAC
Source organism: Fasciolopsis buskii (assembly GCA_008360955.1). Classification (NCBI taxonomy): domain Eukaryota; kingdom Metazoa; phylum Platyhelminthes; class Trematoda; order Plagiorchiida; family Fasciolidae; genus Fasciolopsis; species Fasciolopsis buskii. The sequence continues at coordinate 50,357 of LUCM01007380.1, forward strand.
TGTAAGCGTACAGTGGCTTCATGCAATAAACGTCTCAACTGTTGATTCTCTTTCCACAGCGCCTGTGGGTCTAACTCGATCGGATTCGAGTGTGCACTTGGAGATGAATATTCGGGAGCGCGAAAATGCAAACCCGAGGGAGCAACGCCGGCCCCTGCCACTGGTTGTTCGTCCACCTTCGCCGTCGAGGTCATTGTCGGCCCGGTTACTTGACTGTTGCAGACCACATTATGTGGTAAAACTTGTGCACAACAGTGCACAGTCCAACTGCTAACGGTGGTCAAAAATTTGGACCGATGTCCGGGCATCGATAGGGGATTGCTTATCATAATTCGAGTTCCGTTCACACTGGACAGTCCGTACAATGAGGGCCGCAGTAGGCCAGGACGAAAAAACTGTTGCTGTTGTTGCTGTCCAGGACCAGTTTCTGTATCATCAGAATTATCCTGGATACTGAATTGCACATGATCTGAATACAAGAAAAAAGCAGCAAGAGAAATGTTTTTTTCATTTGTCAGGGCCACGAGCAATGCTAGGGGATCCGGATAGACAAAAATACTTCACTAATCAACAGAATCGGAACCTCGACAACATGAGGCCTGAAGTCTATGAGCATGATTTACCACAAGCGGCGGATTTCTTAGGCAACAGATACTCTCGACTACGAAGGATTTTCAACTGTATTTCTGCAAATACAACGAAGCACATCTGTCATTTATTCCAAATAACCACGCGGTTTTCAAAACCATTAGGATTTCCGGTTTTCTGTTGAAGACCGTGTGCGGGAAGCACCCTAGTGAGATTGGAACTGCTATGGTCTGGGAAGCATCACTTGCGATAGCGATAGTAACCATAATCACACCAAAGACTTCAGTGCAAAGTTGTCGTTTGCATGAATTGAACGAGGCTCCTAAGGAAAACGGTCAGGATAACTAAGCGAATAGAACGGTTGATATTTAATCACAGAATTTCTGCAATCAAAACAATGCTCGACTGAAAGTTCGATGACTAGAGAGCCTCAATGGTATTCAAATTTGTATCCGATTAACTCTGATTCATATGAGTCAGCATTGCTTATTTCGTAGCTATCTCCGTTGGTAAGTAAAGACCAACAACGAAGTATGGAGCTGGACAAAACGTAAGGACTTTATCTGGACAGAGAAAAGTGTCAATTTTATGCCGGCCTGCTAAAACAGAAGCACAAGTAAATCATATCCCAAACCGCACCTACCTTTGGACTCCGGAGCACGATAGAAACCTGCGTGACCAATAGTCCGGCCAGACGGAGACGTGGAAAATTCACTAAACTGTCCACTGGGATGGGAAGACGGAGGAAGAGGGCGATAAGGTGGTGGTGGGGGTGGTGGATTGATTGGTTCGCTTCCTGGATAAATGCAACTAGGACCAACCATACCCGGTGAGGACAGATGAGTGAAGGTAGAACAGGCTTGATGTGGACGGACGGAACGAGGACCCAAAATTCCAGTGGAATCGGCGAACGGGGCAGCGGCAACTGTGGTGGTCAACCAGTGGACAAACGACGCATCCGGTAGATTCACATAGTCCCGTAACACGTTCGGCTGAGATCGTGTCCGAGCCACACGGGACATACTGTGCCGCTTCGGATGCACCGCTGATGAAGATGATAACATCACGAGAGCAAACCGAAATATGAGGTCAGAGAAGGTTGAGGAATGCAAATGTACATGATTCTTGCTTCAGGAATGTAGAAGAGTTCAAATGAAAAGCATTAGCTCAGTTTGATCCAATTTTCACAAACATTAACATTGCACCGATACGTTCTGGTTTTGGGTGCTATCTTGCAACACCGTCTTACTCAAACGAGAAATGAACGGGAAACAGTGAAAGATCAACCCCCAAAAAATAAGTTCAACAATTATATAAAACGAAAAAGTATTAGGCATCAAAAATAATACGGGAAAGATGATTTCAAAAATAAGAACTGAGCCCACATGGTAAAAATTGGTACCCCATCACCAGTCAAAGGTGATAGCAAACAAAAGGCTGAATCTCATCCAGGATGGCGATGACGAAGCAGCGTTGCTGGCCTTGTTAGTGGATGAATACATCACAAATGTGGTGATAAAGATGAACGATACCACTTTCATGTATAAGTCAAGCCATACCATACTTTCGTCCTGCAACGAAGTGCGATCAATATCGAATCGCTTATAAAATCCTCGCAAACCGATTCTTATTTATTAAGCACAACTCTTATCCCATCCTTGTACTAAAATTAATTTCCTATTTTAGTTTTAAATTCTAGGATGTGAACACAATGGAAATATGGTGTAAAAAGGATTCAAATTCCTTCCAAAATCTGATTTGATGAAGCTTTGTTGCTGACCATCTTTGGCCGGCATAGCCCTTGTCTTCAGCGCTGCTGATTTTCTGTTTTTATATGATGGTTACAGGCAGACAGCATTCTAATGGGCGTCCAGTTTATCGCTTAAAGATTGGCAGATTTGACCGACGCCCGTTTAATTAACCGGAAATAGCTCACGACCAACGGCAACAATGAAAACGTGTATTCGGGGAAGAAATCGCTCGCTCGGCGGCTTTGGAGGGATACAAACTAGCTTCTGGCTACTACTGTCGGCGTGAAACCTGTTCCGACATTCTCACAGTTTAATGGTCAGTTCCGGAGTTATGCATACACCTATACAGAGCAAATGATGAGAGAAAATACGGGACCCATATGACACCTTGAAGGATGAAAACTACTCCCAAATAACGTTTGATGGATGTCAATCCGGGCGGTGTCACTGGCACAGCACATCCTCTCCAATAATAGTATTCGTTTTTCATTCGCCCGGTGTGAAAGATCGATCACGTATTATTTGTTTTCAACTATTATGAAGAGAAAAACCTGATAAATATTCCGGCCCCAATTGGTACTCCATCACCAGTCAAAGGTGATAGCAAACAAAAGGCTGAATCTCATCCAGGATACAGAACATAACTCCATCCCACCGGGTGCAGATAAGAAAACGACTATCATTTCGGTAATTAACCGCGAATAAGATGACCCCAGACTAAGTGAATAATCGGGGGTAATGTCGAGGACTTGGTGGGTGTTCGCCTGGTAAGCGTTCTCTTTTAAAATAACACAAGATTCCGCTGGTGACACTGTGAAGCGGCAAGTGTGGTCCGCCAACAAAATAAGACCACTTTCCCTTGTCGCGTTCCATTATTTCGATAAGGTTTTGCAGAACTGGCACATGGACCGCTCAAACGGCCGCCGTCTCGTACAGTATGGTCCTCCTGTTCGGCAGGTCACACTTGATTGCACAAGAGCTGGAGTTGCATCCTCGGATATAAAGATCTACTCTGGAACGAGCGGCCGAACAGTAAACTAGCGCCCGAGCAAACAATCATGCACATGTCTGATTGCATACGGTACTGTTCCACTTTCACTCACTTACGAAATCGACCTTACACCGTTCACAACCGTTTATTTCCATGATGACTCGTTACTCCCACTCACACCCAATTTTCTCACGTTCATCGAAATCCGAAGTCGGTCGCGCTAGTGGTAGTGTCACTGAAAGAAGTTCTGTTCTTGTTTCCTCGTATTCCCCTTCACCTAGCATCCACATCTCACCGAAATCGCTTCCGTCGACTAGTGCAATTCTTCATCTTCGATGCTCGTTAAGCTAGCCACATCCGATGTGAGAACACTGGTACGTATACGGCAACAGCCGTGATTAGCTTATACACCGGAGATTCTAATCATCGTCTTTTGCTGGATCCAAGAGACCCGTATTCAAGACTCAAGCTGTCATCCAATCATTCGGTGGAATTTCATCAGCGCCGTTCTGAGGGCTCCGAGGCTGCGGCTTCTGATCTTGCTGACACTTCTTGACTGAATATCAGTCAAGAATCAAATTTCCGCAGGAAGACTTAAAGGTTCGTGTAAAGTCAACAGTTGTAACTCTGACTCACGCAATTTAAATGTTGTCCCAGCGTATCTGTGTAAAGATTAGAGCCCAGATACAATCAAGAACACTTCTGATATGCTGTCGGATCGGAACAACTACGGAGACATACGAAACACAGGGCGTCAACGCTTAACGTCGGGTAATGCAGTGATGGAGAACACCGGATATCAACACTAAACGTCACGGAGTACAATACGGCCGCAAAAATCTCAGGGTCACTAAGATTATTCACAATGTCTGACAGCTGATAACAGGGTGCAGTACAGTAGGGGCGAAATATAAACTGACGGACGCAGTAAATGAGGGTGCGAGATCCCAAGCTAGGAATCAACAAGTTGAACGGAGAACAATGAAACAACCTACAGGGGTTTATTGACCTCGCCGAGCAAGCGGTGAAAAAAGGAAGTCACAAGTACAATGAGCTCTTGCGATTATATAAATGAAGGGACAGTTTCCAAGATAAAAATTCGGATAGCTAACCACCATAGAATTAAGAATAACTTGAAAAATAAGCGTCCTCACCAGGAACAATGTATATCAATTTCAGTGCCTTCAAATTCTGGGAACTTAGCCTTCTTTTCAACACCTTTTTATCAAAAGCTGCACAATCTCTTAAACACAGCGAAACGGGGTGGGCACGGTGATTCTAGTAGGAGACATGAATTCCGATGCAGGTCGGCTGTCCTCGATCGAGGCGCATTTCGGAGGTCCTTCTGGTCTCGGTCCCAATCGTTCAGAAAACAGGGGACTACTGTCGGCCATCGGTTGATTTTGGCTAGTATCAACTTCGGACGATCAAATTACCGGGATGCCATCTGCGGTCTGCTCTCTTCGAGCCGGAATCGTATTCAGACAGAGCACATCGTGATTTGCTACGAATGGCAGGGCTATTAACAAGATTGCCGATCGTACTGCACAACTACCTTTGACTCCAACCACGCGTTATTCCCTACCAAACTGTCAATGTACTTTGGTAGGCATTGAAAACGCATGATGCAATGTCGGTTAGACTGATCAGACCCACTTGTTGATTTTCTATCTGCAAGGCTACAGCTATCCTCGAGTAACAGCATCAATCAGCACTAGTCGCTTTTGAAGAACGCCTTGTATTTCGGAGGTTTTGTATGTTGTGGCCTGACGCAACGTGTTGTGGAATTTGTGCGCCTTTTTGGCGCACGCCAAAAAACACCCAGGATGTAGCAAGTATGACTAAAAGTTTCAGCTCGAAACGCGAACTCAAAGCAAGCTTCCGCGAAGGTCACGGGATCTGGTGGTCTCTAGCTTTGGAGATGGAACACACCGCGGCCATGATAAATTCCCCCAAGCAGCTTCATCCTAACAGTAGATATGGAACGAGTGTAAAAGAAACGGTCTATGAAGCTGAGGACTAATCTTTCCACAACTAGCAGCGACGTCTTGTAAGCTAGACAGAACAACTGGAAGTATAATTATGCTAGCCTTCGCTTTGAACTCCCAAAGTTATCCCGGCGAACCCAGTGACCTGCCTGAAAAAAATCCACCTACTTGAAGGGAGATTTGCATAATAACCTAGGCCTTTGGAAGTCACAAAGTGTCGGTTCCGGTGGCATTTCCCAGGGTCCATTTAGTGATTGAGAAAAGGGGCTAATCCAAGGACTTCAAGTCTTATTCCCGTAGGTAAGGGGTTAAGAGAAAGTTTTTTTTTTTGGGGGGGGGGAGGATCGATTGTCGTTCTCATTTCCAAGAAAGGTTTGCGCAGAGAATGGACCAAACATGAGAGTATCAGCTTAATCCAAATCAACACTGCTGGCGTGGAAAACAGACTTGCAGGAAACAGGGTGGGCTTCGCGCCAGTCATGGATGCGTCAACCAAATCATCACCCTCCGACAACTGTTGGAGCACCATTTTACTTCTCAAAGGTAAACGTTCACCGTGCTCTTAGACATTCAAGCACCCTTCGACTCCGTTGATAGGTCTGCACTATGACGCAGTTGAGAAATGGAGTACCTAGGAAGTATGTGCCGGTCCTCAAAACGTTGTGCCATCATACCTCAGATCAGGCTGGGGCTTATGGCCAACTTTCACCATCCGTCGTCGACTGCAGTGGACTACGATAAGGCCGCCTATGTCCTCATTTCTACTCAACTTTCTACAGAAAGCTCTGATTTTTTAGATGGTGGAATACAGATTTCGACTAACAAGATGCCAATGATTTCCCATAGCTGAGCGACAATGCACAGGCGATTCAAAACTAGCTAGACCGTTTAGTGATTGATGTCTCCAGATACAGTATGTTGTGCACCCTGAAAATGTAGGGTACTTTTCCATGACTCGCGAAGGCCTGTTTGTGGTGAACAGCTAGAAGTTTTCAACGGCTTTAAATAACTCGGGAGTTAGATTACAACTAACGGGGAAAAGATTAGATCACGAATTGCGAAAGCCGTAGGAATCTCGTGAATCTACAACACTTGTGGCCTCACCATGACATCGGGCTTCCCTTCAAGAGAAGAGTGCACAATACCACAGCTCGTGATGCCTTCTTTACGGCTGCAAAACCTGGATTCTACACGTTAAGGAGACTCGGAGACTATCTGTTTTCGATAACCGATGACTCCGAAGCAATGTTCGAGTCCAGAATGAATTTTAGATGAACAACGACGAGGTGCGACATCCCATGATTGAGGTAATCGCTTCATTTTTCTTTTTGCGGTTTGGACACGTATCGTGTATGCCTGCCGATCGTCTATCTTTTCGTGCTTTCCTTATGTACTAAAGGAATCTATGCGGCAGTTAGTTTATGACTTGGCGTAAAGGTATTGAAAAGTTAGCCGCGGTTATTGGCATAGGTTGATGCTGCCGCCTTTTCTGGCTGGGACCTGAAATACGAGGACTGTCGCTGCTTGGACAAACTGATTGGCACGACTCTGAATCAAAGTCAGTGGTGTGAATAGTGTGGCCTGTCAGTGTGACTTGCGCCCCCGTAAAAGCGACACAGAAAATCCTAATAAAGAAATCAAAATCTGTTCGGTGAAAACACAAAAACTTCTTGGCGTTTACTGTGATTTCTCCGTGTAACGACTGATTGCCTAACTTTACTTGAATGTTGTTGTATTGGTACCATGCTTGTTATCAAGCCAGAGTAAAATATATGATTACATATCAAGTGTATATATACATATAGAAATTGTAAATAGTATATGGAAGAGTGAACAGAATTTCCCCAGGAAGCAGACGACCGGTTTCGCGGTTGTTGCCGCTCTGCAGGTATGCGTACCCGGTATTCTTCTGTTCAACCATCTCTATACTAGTGCGCTCCTTTCTTAGTTTCTCACTCGAATCTCATTTGAATCGTTAGGAGCGTGAATGGATAAGTGGATTTAAGAATCACATGGTGATTCGTTGGAGGAGGTTCGTCGGTCAGGGTAGGCTAATCTTGTTAGGTGCCATCAGTTGTGCATATCCAGCGCGCCTGAACAATTACGCAAATCTCGGACGTCCAGCCCATAATGCAGTATTGACCATGAGATCTATTCTGGACAGTCTAACGGCCATGATGTTCTACTCACGTTCGCCCATATCTGGTTCGAATTCCAGTTCGATAGTGGCAAACACGAGCTGCTATTAACTTTTATTGAAGACAAACTTGCTACAAAGTGCTTACACGGATTATGAAAGTGAGCTGACTGTTGGCAGCTTAGTGTTGGGTTATTCAAAGATGGTGAGCGGAGCCAAACTTTTTCTAGCTTACTTTCTAAGTAGAACATGTCACGGATCTAATAACTAAACAATGGAGAACCATAAACACCGACAGATTTAATAGAAATTAATAATTCAGGCGAACAACGCCAGTACGAATCCCCCGGAATGAATTATCTCTACTCTGGCGTAAAGTTACTGGGCGAGGAATCGTGCTTTCGGTAATGACTAGAAGCCATAATTTCCGGAGAAAAACAGACGACTCGAGTCTAGCTAAACCAAGCAATGTGTGTCAGTGACATCCGAATAGAGTTTGGTAATATAACAGCAAAACCATTTTGGTATTTGAATGAGATTTAACCCGAATTATACCAAATTATAATGAACATATAGAATAATGCCAATTCACATAGTAGCGGGAATTGCGGAATCGTAAGCCCTAGACTACATTGTGCACGAAGTACTGGATCCCTGCGGCTCCTGGTCTGTAAGAACGTTCCGCCGGACGACTTGGGATTCAAAAACTAGTGACCAGGTGCATCGATCAGAGGCATGGCTGATTGATTTTTCTGATTAGACATTGCGGTTCCAAAAACACGTTAAGATTTCGGCTAATACCTAAAATGAACAAACGAGACGATGAATAAAACGATTATCAAATGAATGGTTTCGAAGGCCGGAGCACTACCGGCTGTGACACTTAGGCATTTCATTCATTATATTCAACCATTTCTAACGAGGTTCTCGTGCATCCCCACTCGGAGACCTAAGTTGTCTTAATCTGGAGAACCTAACGGCTAATGTTTTTATATTTCACCGGTGTCATCGATCGCCTACTTGGACCCACCTTTTAAACGACACATGCCTTGGGGAACGATGCCCCAATCACTTTAGTCTATTTAGATTCGGTGTTCCTTCTAACAGTTGAGCCCTAGGAGCCGGTGGGCTAAGCTGAACTTCAACAATAGTAACAAAATTAAACTGCATTCCGCCAACGCTTCAAAGACAAGAATGCGAAAACATCGAAAGTACTCGTATATCCCTCGTCCACAAGGATCACGTTCCTGAGTCCTACAGGACCACTACAAGTGTCACGTAGCGTACAGCTGGCCGTCGTTAAATTATCAGATATCTTGCAACTTCATCGGACTGCACAAAGTGATAAAAAATGGTAGGATCATTATTACGTACGATAAAAATTTGCCTGACATACGATCAATTCATAAAATATAATTGTACGAATGACAAAAGCTACTACTTATGAGTCGAGTTAAGGTATATTCCGATTAGTAGTAAAAGGTGCAAAACGAATCTCAAATTTATCTGCATACTCAAAAGTTAAACATCTCATCCAAACACTCAAGAAGCTCAACTTTTGAATAAACACCTACGTAGATATGCCTAAAACGAAGAAAGAATCACACTCATAACCAGATTATTTGCAAAGTTGAGGAGTAATAATGTGATACGGCAATCCTGAAGAACAGTACCCTTCTTAGTGGACAGGTGCGGAAGATTGCCGGAGGCATGAATTCGGTAGTGAAAAGCAGTAGAGTCATCGATTTCCTTGAGAAGCGGAACTGTATGTAATCTGGCGCATCCTTCGGGGGCAAATATGAGAACAGCCACCATAGTGGGACTGTGGTCCACCAAAAAAAAATAAGTCTTAATCTTTTGTCTCCTGTGTGTACCATCGATGGCAAACAAATTGACTCCTCTGGTCATTGACTCTTCTGAAAATTACAAGAGACGCTCAATTTTCAAGTGTCCAACTGTTAGCAAACAACTTGTCTAACTGCCACCTCGCAGACCAGGTCATTTGATCAGAAGTGACATTAAGGCTACGTAAGGACAATCCCTTACTTTGGTTTCGGCAGCCGGGTGGAAAATATCTTAAAGCAAAATCCCGGATTCGATATACGATCGCTAACGCAGAGGAAAACTCTGGAAGAGCAGAAAAATTTGAGTCCTTACACAACTGTCTTGTATCCCTTTCTCTTTCTCTCGAATTGTTTCCCCCTTTTGGTATTTCAAACGACACGAAACATGTAGTCACACTCATGCAATATTTATACATATATATATATATATATGCATTCGCAAAGTAGCCATAAACAAGTCTATAAATTATTTTTTCTTATCGATGGAACGTGTAACGCTTGTAGCCAAATTGGAATTCGGAGGTAAAGCGGTAAGTAACCTGTTGCGGTACAGTGACTATCAAGGCCCGTGATCCGTCGCACGTATGGGGCTTTCAGCCCACGGTAATCCAAGCGGTCTGCACACGGCCACAATTCACAAGCGATCCAACAACTACGAGATCCAATCACAAACCGAATGGAATCTGCCTAGTGCATACCAAAAGCCAGTCTGAATCGAAGTCAGTCTATGTTCAGTCAAAGAACCAAGACTAACCACCTAATGAGGAATCGCATATGAGTGCGCATTTTCGCAGGTGTGTGTTGGTCTTTCGATGAGCTACTCTGACAACAGAACATCTATATCTACGTTCATCTCAAACTTGTGTTCAATGCGGTTTCGAACTTTGCTTCAGCATCACTGTCCCGCTGGAGGCTACGTCGAATTCACAACGAATCAACATAGTCAACAAAGTTGTTTCATAACGATTAACTTTACACCAATGCGCTCTCGTTTTGATTGCTATTTCAAAAAAGAAGAAAATGCGGAATAGCGAAAAATCGACTGCAAAATGAAAAGGCATTAGCAAACATCATGAATCCATTTACTGGTTTGTAGACTGAAATAAGTGCAATTAGTCACGGATGACTTTGGTTGTCCAGGCAAATGCGCCTAAACAAAAACAAAATCTCATGAACACTTTTGGAAGAGTCTTAGGATTAGTCCTAGTTACATTCATGAATGATAAAAAAAACTCGTTTGTCCAATATGCATTTAATTTTCCATGATCACGGCCGCATTTAGGGCTGAAGATAATTAGTAGTCCTCTGGAGTCTGATAATCATAGTTGCTCACGGGTAGGAAAATTTTCATTCAAGAGGGATCTTGATTTATATCAAAAATGCCTTGACAAGATCACCTAAGTATGCTGCGTTAAGCACGTATATTGTTGTGGTAACAGTGAAGCAATGAGCGAGAAACAGCAAGATCTTTTGGTACCACAATGTTGGGTATAATGAATCGATTAAAAATCTCGGTCGATTTAAAATCTTGTATTTAAACTGTTCCAGCGCTTTAAACTAAACGAGGCCACCACTCGCATCATATCGAAAGAATAAACCATCCCAAGAGCATTTCTTTCACTGAGGAAATCAATCATATTCGAAAGTAACCGCAAAGTTACTTATATTCACGTCAAAAACTTCGTGACAGGACATCTTTAATTAAGCTTGATGCAGATTATTACCAATATTTCATGTTTCGTTTTCAACATGGAGTTGAATAATATTTAAAAGATCTAAGTGTCAGTAGATAAGGAGTATGGATTAATCGCACAATAAAGCGAAAACCACGATTATCATCCCCAGAAAGAAAATCCTTAGCGCCTCAGTCTAGGTATCTGTTAACTCTGTTGGTTGATGCACGGCATGTCGTGATCTTCATACTTCTTTCTCGTCATTGACTACCGACGCCGACCCATCAATCGACCACTACCTGCCTCGCAGAAGAGCGCACAATGAAGGAGTCGTTTTGTAGGCATGTGGAAAGCATGTCCCAACCCCCTAAACTTATTCTGATTCAGTGCCTCTCCTGAAGATTAAACCGTACGACCATCACCTTATGTTCAAACTCTGAGTTACTGACGAAATTGTCCCGCCACACTCTACTAATATTACGAGGACAACGGCATTCAAACATCTAAACAGCTACATTTCTAAGCCAAATATCGGGACATCCGTAAACCCCAAATAAACTACGGTTGGACATTTGCCAATCTAGTTTTAGCCTAAAATCCATCGCGGAATGAGCAACAAGGGAATGACTGCCAACTAAGCTCATGAAATTAGTGACCAGGTTTTTATTGCACAAAGTGATTTACAGCAAAAAACGGTCAACTCCACAATCAAAAAAATACTATGAAGAATGATGGGTAAGAAACACTTAAGTTGACTGTGCTTTGAAATCAAGATTGTTGGTTGTTGGGGAGATGAAAAGAGGAAGAAAGTGGCAGAGCTTTGCAGTCCGTGAAATAAGAGAAGACGCAAAAAAGAAAGTTTCACATTTAGGGATGAATGCTTGGTGTTATAACGAAAATAAGTGATGAATCGTCTTTAATTTCGATTAGGTTTGATCACGCGGTCAGTTGGGCCCATTATCACATTCATCGATACCTTTCTCCTAGCAAAAATTAGATTTTAGACTACTGTATCGTCATGGGCATCTGTGTTCGCACCATCACCTGTCTGACGTTCCTTTCTCACCTCAGAAGATTCTTTTCCGGGGGTCATTGTCATCTAAACACGCATATTCAAGTGCGTTTTCGTTCGCACATTGTTGTTTACTGAAATACTGATCGAGCTCGGATATTTCGTTCAACTCTCTTAGACAATATTGTTCCTTCTCCCTTAGCACCCCCACAGAGTGATTCCTGTCCTCCATTGTTGCACGAATCGACGGGGATAACATAAATATAACGGTTCGGGAGGTTCAAGCAGTTCCTCAGACATCATGTTTTTAAACGGAAAAAGAGATGTCTGCTCTTCTTCCGTTATGGAATAGGAACGATGACTTGCCGCCTGAATACAACAAGAACGAGAGAGTCATGGGAATGGGAACTGCTGAAGCAAGCTCAGAGGAGCGGAAACCAAAATAACAGCGGTAGTGAAGCAACTGCTCGACGATGAGTAAGTGATTACAGATTTGAGGTGAGGGAATGATCACTGATCTTTCCATTAAACCTGGTCAGGGAGAGCAAAAACAACAGACGAAACTCCCCCTTCCACACATATATATACATATATGTGGAGAGAGAGAGAGTACTCAGGTGTGGGGTGGATGTAAACTTTGTATAGGAGATGAGAGTGTGTAGAAAAAACATGTCACAGATTAGCAAAGCAACTGTGTGCACAGCACGAGAGGCAAGTGTCAACAAAAATGGAGGCCAGCAAAGAAAAAAAATTATAGGAAAGTTTACGAATGAAAGCGATTCAGTGGGATGAAGGGAAGTCAAGTCGAAATTTAGCTATAGAGAATGTGAGTGAAACAGAAAGAAATCTTGGAAAGATCGAAACAGACACGGTTAATAGAGCCCAAAGCAGAAATTCGTCCGAGATCGGAAACAAGTGACGCACTGAGAACAGTACGATCACGATCGATGTTGATACTGGCGTTACGAGCAGCTGAGTAGGAAAGGCAGCAACGAAGAGTGACATCATCAACAAAACAGAGAATAGGGTTGGAAGTTAATGTAAGGAGACCATCAATAAAGGGGAGAAAGAGAATGAGCGCAAGCGTGGAACCTTGGAAAACACCAACATTTGCGGAGAACGGCTGACATTAATCCCCATCGAATCGGACGAAGGTTGTCCACTTGCTGAGGAAATATGACATCCATGATAAGAGACCCGGGCGGAACCCGAACGAAGGAATTTTTGACGACAGGACTTCGTGCTAAACTCGATCGAAGGCCTTGGAGGTGTCCAGGGATACTAGGTGAGTTTTTTGTGGTTATCAAGTGCAGCTCACCAGGATATTATACGCCTACTTACAGTAACCAACTTAAATCTCAACCATAACGTGCCGCGCCATACAGACTCGCTTCTCGCTACATCGTCGCTTCCAAACTCGTCAGTATAAGCAAAGATGAGTACCACGTGTTCTAGAGTGGCCACGCGTCCTGTATGCTTCTCAAAATGCTAACAAATGACCATGCGTCTCAAGCAGCTTCTACTGAAGGATTCCTCCACAATGCCTTGTCCCCGAGCGAGGATAAGGACGAATGAAAGTGTTGTCCATATGGATGACTGATCTTTGATAGTCAACCTAGGAGAGAGGGCTAAACCCTGATTCCGAACCAACCACGGGCAGTATACGAAGTTCACAGTACTAAGCTCACCGGCCTCCGTGGCAAACGTATACTGCCGTAATAGAAATTAAGACACGCTCAATCTGACTCATGGAAGTTAGTCGTTTTACTTCATTACAAGTGAACATCCGGAAGTGGAGAACTGGAAGGTTCTAGACAAATCAAACCAACGGATATGCTTCCCCAAGGACTAATGATTGCCCCTGCCCCCTGACTGGCTGAACCTTATTGTAACTGATGATACCTGCAATAAAGGTCTTCTTTTCCCATTTGTTAAGGTCTGTATGTGGTAGTTTCGTGATTGATTGAGTCGCAGACCGTGTGCATATTACACTGGGTACCCAGAGTGTCGGGGCTCATTGGAAAGGCGCGTCAACTGAGCATTGAGTAAGGGTTATGAGACCCTCACATCGCCCTACTGCCTAGTAGATCGGACCGCTTGGTCAAAGAATTGGGGTAGGGACATTTAAGTCAACCTCTTATTTTAGACTATGCAAATGGATAGTATCAAACCCGTTGAGGGCCACAGGGTCCCGATGGATAATCGATTCTTTGGTGTGGTGCATTCTACTGTTTCTTTATCTTTCATCTTTGTCGCTTGCTGTTCCCCTCCTTAGCCATGATTCCAATGGCACGACCAAACCACTAGCAAGCATTTGGCAATGCGTATGATTAAACGACGGGATCAGAAGAAAACCTATGCGACTGTGCACGCAGTACGAACTGCACATGGGTATTTGAGAGTGACGCATCATCCGAGAATCACCACTGAACGGAGTGCAATTGCCGGCCATTCTGGCCCAAATGTGATGAACAACAGTTGGTTCCAGTAACTCGGATAATTTGGGAATCCTATGGTACTGCTCAGCAATCATCCTTTGTCTACCTCTGAGTTGTGCTGTTAGAATAGCCTCATATTCTTTGCGGGGATTCCATCTTTAGCTAACGGCGTAAACTAGCTTCTCATGAATAATAACGATAGGGAAATAAGACCTGAGATTTTTGTAAACCTGAAGATGGTGTATGTGCCAGCGAAAAACATCGGTCGCTATAGCTTGTGGTTATCGCCTTGTGATGTCGTGAAGAGGTTGAGACGTTCTTTTCCAATCCGGGTCACAAACGGACTAAGTGGATGCCAGAAAATTTATTTCAAGCATACGCTGACTCGACTATATGGAACAGCAAACCATAGTGTAGCAAACGATCTCAGGTTTAAGATAACCCGTGATGGTTCGACCAGCTTGAAACGAGTACAAACGAGCCCATTTGAGGATTTTCTTGTGTCAATGGCTCTGCAACAGCTTGAGATAGTTGGAGTTAAGCAGCTATTGACTTACAGGGCAGACAATCCCAATGATATTAGGACACCTTACAGAAATCGATCGAGCAACAAGGTCGTCCATTTTTCATACCGTGCGAAGGGAGATTAAAACATCGTGTAGTGAACAGTGAAAACAGCTGATCGAACAGATAAATGGTTGGTCTCCATTTATGACTACATTTATTCGGGGAATGGGGCACACAGTTACCTCCGGCCGGTAAAGAAACCAACAAGGCGAGTGAGTGAAAGTCGAACGAAGGGGACAAAGGAGGCGGTAGCAGTGCGACGAACGAAATCGCAATTGCCAATTCGAAGGTGGAAACAACTTGTTCGCCACGCACTAACGATGCGCTTGGCTAGTAATTAATAGCTTAAAAAGAACATACTGAGAAAGGGGAGCAAATCTTGAAACTTTCGGTCATTATTATTATTATCATTGGCACACAGGAGTACGAAATCGGGAACAAGTTGGGCATAAGCACGCGCGTGCACCAACCGTGTCCAACCCTTGACCATTTATCTTGTTCTTAGCGAACTGGATTCCAGTGTAACGAGAATCAATGAATCTTGCTGGCCAAACGTGAGCCTATAATCGTCACTGTTAATTCGAACAGTATTTTCGATTTTTGTGTTGGTGCCCTTTTTGGCGCCAGCGAATGATACACCATCCTAAAAGTAAAACAATATATGCTGGGTGAGATGCCGACGAAACGAAAAACGGAACTCTTTTTCTCTGGGGCCGAATAATCAGGACCGGCAGTTGGAAGCGGTCGGATGGGCAGGAAAGGTTACTTAAGTGGTTCAAATGATTTTTTTCTACATAGGGTTCGGCAGAAAGAATAGAATACTTCATCAATCAATCAGGAGATATCTAAACACATTTCCAACACTGCTGGGGGGATTTAGGCGATTAACAAACAACTAACTGGAGAATCATTTTAGTCAGTCATGTGTGACATCCAGAGTCACGAGGAATTCCATGAACCATATTCACCAGCGAGTTATTCTTAATCAATTAACTCATCTCCAATCGACGATCGATGTATCTGTTCCCGGTAACATCAACAAGCTAATGTGATTTCAGGGAGTAGGTTACAATATAATGTTTTATATTACCCCAAGTTTCTGGGTCGAGCTTCCCGGCCTCCACCCAAGCGTCGCTAATTCTAATGGAGCAAAAACGCGAGCTGCCTAACCGCAAGGGAAATGAATAAGATGCGTCGGCAGTTGCAGCGTCAGTTGACCATAAGCCTTAGGAATGACCGCGAAAACTGGTGGGTTAAGGTAGCCGAAGAGATGGAAGTGGCGTCCGCTTCAGGTAACAATCAAAGACTGTTTAAGCTTGTACGCGAGAGCGGTGGGCGGCGAACTTCGGTTAGTGAAGTCGTGTGCGATATGAATGGAGAGCTCATCGTTGGAAGACAGAAAAGACTGGACCGTTGGCCAGAGCACTTCAAGGATCATTTTAGCTGGCCATACGCTAAAGTATTCAGTCCGACGTCTGGAGCTGTGAATCCTCGGGAGGTTTCACTTGATCTCATAACGGAAGTTGAAGTGCAGTCGAATATTCGGCTTCTGAAGAGGGGAAAAGCTGCCTTTCGCGTCGACCTACCCCCAGTTCCTTTCAAATTGGTTGGAGAAGTGCTGANGTGAACAACAAAGACTGAAGCGTTGGGTGAGCACTTCAAGGCCCAGTTTGATTGGTCGCACGCTAACGTATTTAGGCCGACGTCTGTAGCTGTGAATCCTTGGGAGGTGTCACTTGACCGCCCCCACCCAACGGAAGTGGAAGTGGAGTCGAATATTCGACCTCTGAAGGGGGTAAAAGCAGCCGATCCCAACGAACTTTCCCCAGTTTTCTTCAAACTGGGTGGAGAAGCCCTGATGAGATCAATTACCTCCTTGCTGCGTGACATTTGGAACAGGGAACACATTCGGTTATCATGGAGTGAGTCACTGATTGTACCCATTTTCAACAAGGGCACATAGAGTGAGTGTAACAGTTATCGTGGGATCAGTTTAATTCCGATAGTTACTAAGATGTTAGCTTCGATAATGCTGCATCGTTTGACACCAATTCGCGAGAGTAACATCCGCGAACATCAGCCCGGATTTCGATCATATCGAGGATGCATCGACCAAATATTCACTCTTAGACAGTTACGGGAAATGCGCCACTGAAACCGCCGCTCTACGACCGTAGTCTTTCTGGACTCGAAAGGCGCGTTCGACTCCGTGGATCGACCAGCACTATTCAGTGCTCTCCACCGGAAGGGTATGCCAGCGAAGTTCGTAAACCTGTTGCGAACATTGAACTCACATACCTGCGGTCGGATGAGAGTATACGGTGAACTATCAAGTTCATTCGGAACGACTAGTGGCGTTCGACAAGAGTATCCCATCTTCCCATTCCTGTTCAACTTTGTCATAGACGAGATGATGACGGACGCTTCAGGAGGCATCCAAGACGTAGGAATCGAGCTGGGAAATAGAGAGAAGCTGTGTGACCTAGATTACGCACATGACGTTGTGTATCTGTTCGAATCCGCGGACCATGAACAAGGTACACTACATAAACTCTCGAGGTCGGTTGCACGGTTTGGCATGTGCTTTGCGCCTTCAAAGTGCAAAGTGCTGCTACACGACTGGTGGACAGTAGTCCCGAACGTGATACTGGATGGAGGGGAACTAACGATTGTGGACCGTTTCATCTACCTTGGTAGCTGCATGTCGAACGATGGCAGCTCGGCAGTGGAGGTAAACACGCGTATATCGAAGGCTCGGGGAGCTTACGCTGAACTGAAGCACTTGTGGCGTCGGTGTAATATTTCGCTGAGATTGAAAGGGCGTGTGTACTGTGCCGCAGTGCGCTCAGTTCTGTTGTACGGTTGCGAGACGTGGAGTATGCGTGTGGGCGATGTTCGTCGGTTGGAGGTTTTCGACAACCGATGTTTACGTAGTATGGCTAGGATTGGATGGAGTGACCGTGTGAGTAATATTGAGGTTAGGAATCTGGTATTGGGTGCCACTTCTGAGAATAGCTTGTTTCAGCGTATGAAACTTAGTAGACTACGCTGGTTGGGTCGCTTGTTGCGTATGACGAACACTCGTCTACCATATCGTGCCCTATTTTGTGTTTCTCCTAAGGAATGGAAGAAGCCATGTGGAGGCCAACAGGCCTGGTAACGATACAGATAAAAGCAGATAGGGGATAGTGTCCGGATTCGAACAACAAACCCCAAGCGTACCATACTGATAACAATCGACCATTATCAGCTAGATGGAAAAATAGGGCAATGATAGTGAAGACATCCACGTAAGTGGCTTACCCGGAGCAGCCTCGTCTAAATCTGGATACACAATATTTGTGTGCAAACCTTGACAATTGTGCGTGGAATGTGGAGAATGGACGCCGTTCGGTGTCTGATCAATTCTGGACGAGAAAAAACACACACGCTGTTCGTTATCGACAGCGGATTCTTCATATTCTTCCGATCGGTCAGCTACGTCTTGTCGTGCGCTGACTTCATCATCTTCACCGAGTTCCGTCTGACTTTGCAATGAAACCATCGTTTCTGCTGCGGTATCGTTGACATATTCGTGCGGTACTCGATGGAACATCCCTGAGTAGGGTGATCTGAGAGGATTGGATGGAAAACGGACATCATTAACATCCTCATCATCTTCCTGTTGTTCCTCTCCTACTTCCTCCTCTTGATCTTCAACCGCCACCCTTTGGTCGTCTTCCTCCTCTTCATCTCCTTCTTCCCCTTCTTCATGCGCATTTTCCAAGACCCGGTCGTCGGCCTCACCTGCACCTGCCTCTTCCCCTTCCTCATCGATATTATCAGTGTTTCCTAATTGCGCCTCGTCCTCATCATCCCCATTTGGACATTCTGGCAGAATATCGAGACTCTCTTCTTCCGTATGAGTATACTGTGGCGCGATTTGACCAGTAATGGAGACGGGTGCGATGTTGGTATCCGGCATTTCCGTACGACTCTAATACGAAAGAAAGGATGAACAGCGGGAATAAATGAATGTAAAAACTTTTCACTTTTCTCTACTATCTTTTTTCTAAACTAATCTGTAATACTGACTTTCTCGGACTGCCTTCGCACAGATTCCAATGAGATGCAATCCGCTGAGTCGCGTTTCTTTGTTCACTTTTACTGTGGATTAAAATGATATTTCTTTAAAACATCAAGCACCGTCAGACGGGGAGTGTGATCAAAATTTTGTTATTAGCCAGATAATTATAGCAATTCACTGTTGCTACTTATATCCCTGTTGACTTACATAAAGAGGCGAATTTATAGTGTTCCCGACTGAACCATGCTGACAGACAAACTCGCATCACTGAAGTAAGAGGAGAATATCAAGTACGGTAACACAAAAATAAGTTACGCATGACTAAAAGACATCATCGTTCTTTGTATAATTTTATTTATCATCGTTTCTTTTTGATAGTTTTGCATGCGATATTTGAAAAAGCCGTGCACTGGTAAAAGTGTGCTCCAACTTTGACGCTTGCAGTATTGTTTAACCTCATTAATTTTACAAAAATGCATGAACGTTTTTCCTATATGCTTGTTACCAGTGGAGTGGAAACTATTGTCAGCGGTACTTGGCTTCATAGAACACTGTACTGTCTTTGTGGCTACCTCACGTTCGCCGTGATCCCAGCAGTTACCCATTCATTCCCTTTTCTATTAGTAAACGTAAGTCGTACGGTAGGGATCATCAGGTAGCTGTGGCCGGGTCTTCCAATCTGATCGTGCTTTATCCTCTGGAATATAGTTCCTGTGCCGTCGTTTAAGGAACCGTTAGTATGATTTTTGTTGAAACTATTAAATCAACGTTGCGTTACAAAGGCTTTGTATCAAAACCATTACGTACAGCTGCGCAAAACAAGCAATTAGGAAGCAAGGCACAAAACAGGATCAATCGGACTAAGAGGACGAAAGATGGGACGTTAGTGAAACAATGTGAGGTCAAGAAAGTTGGTCTTCAACGACGTCTTGTTAGAAATCCTTAAATCGTTGCGATATTATCAAATAGCGCGTGTTCGTTGTTGGAATAGATCGGCGACCTCACAGCAATCATAAAGAAAGGATACAAAATCGCTGAATTCATTATGTTGCAGGAGTCTTGGCTGCACAAAGACATTGTGAGGTGAGACAATGGTCTCGAGCAAAAGTGCAACAGAGCTTCCTTTCATTACAACAAGTAATGCAGCAATGAATCCAATCGTGTCCGAGAAACAGGACTGGATGAAAAGCCAGTCTGGACTAGATGAATGACGCAAGGGACAAGGATGTGATCGACTGTAACCCAGTAGGCAGAATGGGAGATCAACATTCCGCCTAATTGTGGAACAGAGAAAAAGCGGTCTGATTTTCGCAAATTGTTCAGAGGCGAGCGGAGGCGGTGCTCGAAATGAACACCAAAGAGGCAGTGAACTCGAAAGATGGGGGGGGGATCGGCTAATGAGTTTCAACCTGAGGTCTATATAGCTTGCTTGATTATAACAAATAAACAGTCACGTTGACCAGTCCGAGACCATCTGACCGCTCTCGCTTGGTTACCTAAGATGTGACTGAACAAGAATCGAGACGACCGAATAAATTGGCTAGAGTAAGCGACTGCGATAACCTGATTCCTGATTATAAAGAAACAGCGGATGAAATCGGTACGTTTCTCCATCAGAAATGACGCTTGCTCGGATTTGGCTTTCATAAATAAAGCAGTCCAAGAACCCAACCAGAATTTTCGTTGTATCCTAGGATTTGTTTGCTTGCACATACCATCACTTATGATCCACCTCAGATTGACCCCACGCTTGTTTGGGAGCAGCTAAACGTACTGAAGACCAACAAAGCCCCCGGCTCCGGGATATATTTGGTTTTCCCAAAAGTGCGCGCCCGTACCTTCTCGGGTTTCTTAGCAGATATTCTCAATGGGTATCTGAAAACCGGGAAGATTTTTGGCGTATGGAGGTCCACAAAGATGTCTCCATGCACCCTGTCGATTATCGTCGTTTCTGTGTACCGCACTTAGCTTTTCAGAATATCGATCCTATCTATCTCTAGGTTGCTGTGGTCCGCACCATCTCAAATGAAAACAAACAAAGCCAATAGGTCCACTAAGCATCTCGATAATTGAGCAAAATCATAAAAATTATAGGTTTCTTTCCTTGCATTATTGCGTATGTGCGACTGCCATCGTTTCACCGGTTGTCGAAGTAGCGCTTTGATTGGTTCAACCAGTTCGATGCATTTCACTTGATTCAGTTCATGGCGTTTTTTTCGAATCCGGACCGCTCATCCTGATTGGCTGGCCTAGTTCACGACACAGCACTTTCGGCTAACGTATCCGCACTCTTGCCTTCCAAACATACCACTATGTCAGCTGACCGTAAGTAGTGAATGGCATGATGCGCTCTCATTGTGATCTTGCGTTCTGCACTTGCTATTTGGCACGATTGGGCCATACTTACGCCCGTGCGCTCATCATGATTTGCCTGGCACGCTCCAGCGTCGCTCCACCAACGATAACCAATGAAACAGCTTTATCAGACACAAACCAAACCGGTTATCATTCCCTGACACACGTGATGCCGGAGATGCTGGAAAAGACTTTGCTGCATCATTATTCATCGTTCAGCTTTAAACACCAAGGCAAACCTCACTGACCGCTGCCTTTCCCCAGAGTTACACGTTTCTAGAAAAGGAGTGAATATGCAAGAGGAACAGCGAGTGGACCAATAAAGGTGGGAAAGGATAAGATGCCATTGGAGCCAACAAACGAAACACAGATTAACTACACAAGCACAGTCTTCAAATCACTCGAGTTTGATAGAAAAAGACAACACGATCGTCACTGTTCACGGCTCATTGTCATATACTTCAGCAAATACAACGAGGCTACACCTTGACGTGGTGTGATGGCTTGCGTGCCTCCATGATCCAACGAGCTATACAGGATGGCTTATCTCGAGCCGAAGATCCAATCATGCCTGGAAGGTCAATGGGTAGAGGCCTGACGAAGTAGTCTCCTGGTCCTCCAAGTTGGGGGTTGATCTGAGTTAGCAGCCTAGTCGTAAGAACGAGTGGAAGACTAATTGATCCAAGTAGATGAGCGCCCACTCACCCAAAACCCGCTACCTTGCGGTCAGATTTTCGTCAGAACCAAAGGCTTTGGGTGAGAACACTAATCGTTCTTCTCCTTAGCGACTGGACTCCCTAGTAGTACCCGTCCATTATTCCCCATGAGGTACATGCCTACAAATAATTCCATACTGCATCGGTCGTCGCACAGGATAACCAGGACCGCGCTGCCCATTGCATCAATCGGGATGGGTAGTGAAAAGTATACTACTGCTCAGAATTCCCTCTCTTTTATTCAACCTGTTTCTTCTGTCTCCAACCCAATCTGTTTGTCCTTTCTGCCTACCCATAGTATCTCCATTGATAACACGCC
>LUCM01007380.1:77377-91748 GCA_008360955.1 Fasciolopsis buskii
GATTGCACGTTGTGCACGGTTTGCGGATTCCAACAGACACACGACGTCTTCGAAAAAAACGTACGATCATGGGCGAGCGCTGTGTGGCGCGTTTCGAGTATCTGCCGAAGAGTGAATATCTGGATAATGCAAACTCGACCTGGACGAAATCCGGCTTGCTACTCGCCGATGTTACTCTCGCGAATCGGTGTCAAACGGCACAGCATTATCGAAGCTAACACCTTAGTAACTATCGGAATTAAACTAATCCCACGATGATTGCTACGGTCACTCCGTGTGCCCTTCTTGAAGATGGGTACAATCAGTGACTCAACGCACGATTACGGGAAACGTTCCTCGTTCCAAATATCATGAAGCAAGAGGGTAAATGATTTTATCAGAGCCCCACTGCTAAATATCGGCAATGAGACTGTTGCACAAAATAACTATTACTTTGCAAGCATACCCCCTAGACGTACTCTTGGCATTGCAGCATAATTCCTGTATTCTATTGTTTGTATTAGAACAGAAGTGCAAAGTTGCTAGGGCGTCGTTTTGACACAACGAAAATGCTTTCATTGTTCTTGACAGATCAGTATTGCTTAACATTCTGTCGAAATCAGCTGGTCCGACCCTATTTGGGCCGACTAGTGACTATTTCACTGACTGCAATCAGTTTATGACCTTACATGGAATGATTTCTTCATAGCCCATCCGTGTTATTGTTATACAGAATGACACCTTCTATTCGGGTACCCTGTACCTTTTTATCTTCTTACTTCCTTTATTAATGAAATGACAATGTACACCATTTTTCAGGAAGGGGGGCGCGGCCAACAGAGGGCTGCCAAGTGGGGAAGTTGAACGGTGGTGGGAGGATTCGAACGCGCGACTTTCACGTCCAAACGCCACAACCTTATCCGTTTGGCCACCGCCAGCCAACGTAAAACAACTTTCCACTTCTTTCCGCTTATTGTATGTGAGCATACAGACGATGTTGTTTTTGGATGTGAGCATTCCAAACCTGAGGGTACTCCCATAATTTAAAGATCAGATGACAGTGCAGTCTTATCTCCACTCCGCTCTCTAAAATTCAAAGTTTTTAAATGTCGCGATGTACCATTTTTGTAAAGAACCAGAGAACTGAACCAAAACAGCTGCAACGATTTTTCTCTTAGCGAATATATTCCCGCATCGCTAACAATCAAATACCCTGGCGTTTTACTTTCTCACAACGTTTCCCATTCTATCTAATTCAACAAAGTTAGGAAAGTGCCGTTTTTCTCTCTTAGGCTATGTGCGTTCTCCGGCCCTCATAAATGTATCTTAAAATTGGGAATCGTCTGCGTTATCCCATACCGGGTTTCGCTGCTCCCCCAGTAATTCTTCCAAGTTTGATGAAAATAAACCTCCACCAGTTCACTAGATTTAAAAAACTTCTGGATGCAGCGGAACACCTACAGCCGCACTCAACAACACCATGGTAAACAAGCGCATTGTTGGCAGTGGTAGTTTTACCTCAAAAATTCGCTTTGATGCCCACCCTTCATAACACAGTGGACTTAAAAAGAGCTCAAACTTCTGCTTATCCGTACATTGAGGTATCGTAATTCGGTTTTATTATATCTCATCTTCCTGTTGAGCACGAGAGTTATCGCAAGACCACGACATTGTACGTATATAGTATTCTTTTTGTCCACAAATAAGGAGCAGAAGGCTGAAAATCCAACCGAATTGGCTGTACAAAGCAACTACTGATTTGAATTGCCTTGAAATGATTACAGCGATTTACGAGTTACAATTTTGAAAACATGGATGGACTTTTACTTGGAAAGACTTTGTTAACATAGCCTCATTTTCAGGGGATTTTCGATAAATGTGTTGTTCTTTCACTGATATAAAATAATAAATAAATCATTTATCAGTGTCTAGGTTCAAATCCACCTTTAATAATCAAAGCAGCACCATACAGTTGTTTTTGCAAGTCCGTTGGGAATCATTAGCAACGAACACTCATTTGGTTCGAGCTGGGAATTGAACTCGAAACAAACGACCTTGGATCGGAATACGTATCCGGTGGCTCTCCACAGATTGTTAAACTTTGACGCTGTGATATGGCTCGCACACCCGCCACTCCTGAGATGAAAAACCTCTCGGTAAGAGATCCAGTAGAAATAGAGCTTGGCTACATGGTCGAAGCGAGTCGTAGATCGAACTTGATTACGAAACAATGCTTTGTAAAATAAGGTTTCATGATTTACGATGAATGGCTTCACACTCGGACATTCTTAGAGCAAAAGTGTAGTGGAAGGGCATACCTCACAACCAGTAGGGTCTATTATACAGATGGGGGAACGGGCAACCGTGATCCTGAAGCTTGGGATGGCACACAATCACATACAAGTCTTAACAGATCAGGCGTAGTAACGACTTAAAAGACAATGATCTGCAGTCTCCCATCAAAGTGACCGACGGATCTGGAATTCGGTCTTTTATAAACACATGCCTACTTGCACAATTTAGATCGGACAGGTGTCTCATGTCTACTTCAGCAGGGTAATCACGAGTTCCATGCATCGCAGAGAAGAGTAACAAAACTAGGCGGAATCAAACAAGTCACACAGACATAGACGCAATCGTGGGAGTTTCGAAACACTGATGCCTATACAAGTAGACTGATTACGGTATAAATCACTTTATTTTACAACACTTTGAGAAGCGGCTCAATTAAAAGCCAAAATCAGGGGGAATGGGAGTATGCGAATACTGAGGAAGCTTTTTCTATATGCCGACCCATCGTCCGCTTTTACTGTGCATGTTGTATTTCCTGAATATGATTTGAAGAAGTATCAGGGGTTTCCGACTGCAGCTTGGTTTAGATGTACAAGGAAGTCTACATTTTAGTCGATACTCTTTAATATTCTGATTGGGGCCCTGAAGATGAAGACTGTGGAGCCGTTCTGAAAACATTGAAGGATAGAGTCCAGAACCGAGATCCGTGGCGCGAACGATTTATAATGTGCTTGGGGATTTTCGGTTCCAGCTTTGGCAACTATCATTTTTGCATTGAAGTGCTCTGGCTATGGTTCCTGCCTTGCAGCACCGAATTATAGTGACATAAACACCGTAAGATCACAAACCAAAATAATTACAGAAAATCGGGAACATTCTGAATCCAAAAACACTATTGACATCGCCTAGAATTTCCGACTATCGTATTATGGAACTCGTGAACCACATTCGTCCGCTTGCCCTGTCTATAGGTTAGGGTTTTCATTTTGCTTCAAACCTTCGACTGGCCGCCTTGATCTATTTTCCAACCATCGCAGGAGAACGGCGCACCCAGATCACATCAATCTACAGCCTTAACCCATTCAAAGAATCACGAGTTTTCTTCACACCTACGTTCTCCAGACAGTAAAGTGCCAATTAGCCTGAATTCAAGATCACTTTGGCACTTGAGAGCCGAGCTGCTTGTATGTCAGATCATCGAATGCATACAGTAACAATCCGAATACGTTTACCGCACGTAAACTCGAACATTCCCTTTTTTCCCCAGGCTACTTCTCCCCCAACGCGAAATTCGTTGACCTAGGGAATTCGAATTCCTGCATGGATGATGCCAAGTTTTGTTCCAGACATGCTTTACTTAATGAGTTGCGGGGTCATGCCCCAAGAAAAAAATGAACTACAAAAATCACGATGGTGGATGCAGAATTCCAGGGGCAAAACAACAACGTCGGTACAATCACCTATTGACAAGTCCATATGAATCTCTCTTTCTCCAGACCGACATCAGGAGTTTGGCTAACTCGAGTGTTAACATTTCGCCACCTTCCTTCAAGACAGATGGCGACTACCCATCTGGTCGGGCTGTGTTGTGGCTCCCCAGAAAACTTATCTTCATGATCGCCTCCATATCTGACGGAGGATTGGTACCTACCTGCATTGCTTTGCTTGCACCAGAATGATCGACAACTCTCGACTGATCCACGCCACCAGCGACTTAAATTCTGTGAAGGCGAGTAAGAGCACCAGGTGAGCCGACGTCGCTTTGTATGACAAAGATTGGTGCTTGCCAGAAACAGTTTATGGTCAGAGCAAACTTTGATGAGATGATCTCCGCTGACGATCCGATCGGATGTGACAGAGAACTGGCCTGTGATGTGCCGTTTCGTCTTCGCTAAGTAGCCTAGTTGGGCATTAAAACCACTAACAACGGACACAACATCCGTTCGGAGTAATCTACATAACTCCCGACAGAATTCGTTTGTCGCCTCATGAGAGCTGCAAGTAGTGGGCGCATAAACCGATATGACGAAAGAAACAACGACGCTTCAGTCGGATGCTGTTGGCATGCACCGCTCAACCGACGTGCACACAAATGATTACTGACTGGGATTCAGTCTAACAGGGTTTGCTCGGCTCTCGTGCTCAGAGCATGATGACCATGTGCGATCGAAACCGTTTGACCTCACGCGCGAAAAGCTACTATGGGAGTGGGGTGCCGTATACGTGCTTCGGGAAAGTAGCACATACTTATCTTAAATTTCTCAGGAGTTCTAGCTAAGAAAACCATGACAATTCTATCTGCTTATTTTATGCCCACCTGATGAGAAAAACTAGACCTAAGTAATGCGTAACTTCCTTTCCACCAATGCTGCCAACCGAAAAACCTATCCAGTGGCAATTTTTTATTGCTCCTTGCATGGTCCGTATACAGGAATAGCAGTTGGTCAAGTTCTCAATAGAAAGGGTGCTGGAGGCACTTAGATGAGCAATGTCCTGCGGCTGTCCAGATCGCAATACCAAAAAAAGTAAAAGCGCGGGGTGCTCGCAAAAGAACAAGATGGAAGATGCGGCAATGATAACTAAGGTAATGCACATCGTTACTGCTCGACCGAATTTTCCGATAGATTTTGGAAACGACCTTATTAACGTGGTAAGCTGCACTGCATCCAGAACATTGTTCTTGCTTCCTTTTTCTGCCAAGTTTTACTTACATCCCAGATTTTGTCTATATGGATCATATAATGCACCTCTCCAGATTTACTTGCTCGTGGTCCAAATCGTACAACAAACAAAAGAACGAACACAAACCCTGAACTCGAGATAGTTTTCCTACATTAACAGTGTCGTGTACACCAGAGGGATAGTTTGTACTGTGTTGGCAAATACTATGACAGTTGTCAGAAATACTCTGAAGCAACCCAGTCAAACTGATGGCAACAGCGCGCGTGATAGATAAACGCATGGCGGTAGTAGCAGTAGTAGTGGTTTCTCCCAGATAAAAATGGTCACCCGATGGACGCCTGAAATTCGATTTCTAACGAGCGGAGCGTAGAATTTTATTCACCTTTAATCTTATTTGTCCACACTACCCACTTGAATTAAGCGTACTTGAAAGAGGGACTTTCGAAGGGGGCCGTGTGGAGTATTCCAATAATTAAGCATGTACAGACACATGTGGACACGGTGATTTGTTTGAAACGATGGGCACACACGTGGCGCATATAATTAGAGCCAAAAGCCGAATAACCTCAATGAAGAAAAGCGCTGCAAATCAACGAAATCTAAAGAAAGACATCTGAGGCTGGGAGGTTAGAGAGACATACCGAGTGGTACGTTTTTTATTATCATTTAAGATTACTGGTCCATTTGTGCGGGTGCGCCCAGTAGTTTCGAAATGTACTGCAAAAATACGGTATCTGGTACGAAAAAACAATAGATTGTGTAAGTACTGAGCACTATACGCTGCAGATAGTCCTGGCAATTTACTGCTGAAATATTGAGGCACAAAGCGAGAGAATTTGTGGATGAAAAGTCGCGATCGATGAGCCAATGACATCGACAGCATATGATATGTATGAATGCAATCGATAGAATTGTGTTATCAACCCAACTATACAATGCCTTAAATGGGTCAACAGAATGATCCTGAACCAAAGAAAACAGGCGCTAAACTCGAAATAAAGACAAAAATCCGTTAGCAATGAAAGTTTGTATTAAGCTGATCGATAAGTGGCTGGCAGGCAGCAAAAGCGATGAACACGAACCGCTTGTTAAAGACAGAAATGACCAGAACGGGTACCCAGCGGTGAATGGATCAACGGCTAAATTGGGTAATTATCGCCTGCGACCTATGCTGAACTGTAAACATTAAAACTTGAGGAACATTCAAAAATACCATCTTCCAACTCAACTAGCA
The DNA here is from genome assembly GCA_008360955.1 of Fasciolopsis buskii. Lineage (NCBI taxonomy): Eukaryota > Metazoa > Platyhelminthes > Trematoda > Plagiorchiida > Fasciolidae > Fasciolopsis > Fasciolopsis buskii. The sequence goes on from LUCM01007380.1 coordinate 83,565, forward strand.
CGACTCGCAAGTCTGCAAAAAACGGGGTCACTGTGGAGACTAAAAGGCGACGTGATCAAACATCAACATGCTTTATAACAACCGCAGAAATGGGGGCACAGATAGCTGAGGCTCAAAAATGTTGTCCATCACTAGTGGGTAATCAACTTCAATCCTGCAAGTTCCCCATTGGAGAATCAAATGAAAGACAAGTATGGAAGGTATACATGTCAACAGTTCACAAATCATCTTCGATATCGCCTTGGATCCTCATCCAGACCTTCGCCAAGTTCATATTCCACATGAGAATGTCTACTACGCCTTCCGCTACTATGCATCGTTCATCACCCTCATCACATTGTTCTCACCTGGGCATGCTGATTGTCTACTTTGCGCAATGGTTTTCCGCATAATTTTGGTCGTTCAACACTTCAACGCTAATGTCAAGAAAAATACAGAGGGACTCAACCCAAACCAAACCAGTGTTATTTACTGATGTGAGCGTCTGGTGTACGTCAGTCAACAATTACCACTAACCTGCAGATTTCCCAAGTATGATTTGATCTCTCGATTGATTTGAAAATGTTTTGTTCGCAGCTCAGGATGTTGGTTTTCGTGGGGTTCTGATCACTCAGCATGGAGTTTAGATCGTATACGTTTCATCACCAGTCAGAGTGACATCGTTAGTCAATCTCATTTGAAACAATATTGACAAAAATGACACCCAGACCAGAACATTTCTGATATGATTTGTTAAGCACCAGATACTCGTGACATCAGCATGACTTAATAAGCCGTTTAAAATGCATGATTAGATATCGTATTTCATTATCTCATTTTTGAACCGGATGGCTACATGAACTTTCTCATTGGTACTAACCATCAAATGAATTGCGACACTGTGCTCCAATCCACATTCAAAACAAATACAAACTCCGTGATAACTGAAAACACCCCAGTATCATTTCAAAGATGTACAATTGGTTTGACATCAGGTAGTCTGAAGAGTCAAAACAGAACCTTGATCAAATGGTGTGCATGAAGCCTGTGCAACAAATAGAGTCAATGAGATCGCAAATTGTTATCGTGAGATAGAGGGGTCTGAGGATCAGTGGCATGTTTTCCCGTCAAATGAGAAATTAGCACCTTAATCTATTCTGATTCAGTGGATGTTTCAAAGACTAGACCCTATACCTTAAGCCTAACTTGTGGGTTACTTACAACGTTTTTCCATTACATTCTACCAAAACTATGGAAACAATGGTGTTCAAACACCGAAAATCTTCGCACATCTGCTCTCAACGGCCATGTTTCGGAGCCGTAGAGCAATACCGACCTCACTGCTGCCACGTATACTCGATTTTTCACAGATAGTCAGATGTCACACCGACGACACAAATGACTCAAGTTAATAAATACCAATCAAACCCTCTGCATGTGTGAAGACACATCTTCCGACATACGCCTACCAAGTGAAATACAACTACCTAAGTAACTAAATCTGTCCACCCTACACAATTGTTCCCATGCAAGAACAAGGTTCGGCTTTAAGCCAATCCAGTCTCGCAACACCGTTTTACACTTCGAAGGTGCAAAACAAAAAATATCTACACTATCGTCCAGATGATAGAGGAAAACTTGCAATTTACTTGAGTCTTTACTCAGTAGTACAACATTCCTGTCTGAGAAAATAGTATTACCGTACTGACACGAGAATAGGGCTACCTCCATAACCATTTCAATGACAACGTTAAAATGAAATGGTGAAAGGAGTCAACCCTAACGAACACCGCTTCTCGTGGTCAACTTGTGCAAAACACCGCCACAAGCATAAACTCGACTTTGGCTGTTCGCATACAAAGACTGGATCAGTGAAGTGAGTCTCTCTAGCACGACATTTAATGAGAGAGGAGACCAAGGAACTGCGCGACCGACTAAGTCGAACGCCACTTTCAAATGAAGAAAGACTGAAGTCACCGGTCTACGAAAGGTGCCTGCGCCCGAAGTTAAATTTCGGTCGATACAACCACGACTCGAACGAAAACCACCTCGGTTCTCACGCAAACACCCTTTGCGAGTGCCAGTTAGTCGTGGGAGGATAATGTCTACGAGCAGCGTAAACGCGATGGCCCAGAAGAACTGATTCATTTATAGTTTTCACATGGGGATCAATCACTTATTATGTAAACCGGAACAATTGCTGATTCACATCAGTCCTTAGGAATCGCTTCCATTGCTCAGAATGATCCCAAGGGTTTTGTTAACTCTACCACTCTTAAAAAAGGATGGTGACTGACCATTTGGTCCAGCGGCTTTATCTTCCTGATCCCCTTCATTTCGGAAGGAGGACTGGTATCCGCCAGCATTGGTTCACCTGCAGACGTAAGTGGAAACCCCACTGTGGCCGTGGGTCAACTAAACTGTTCCCTGAAATGTTCTGTCTAACGCTCCAGCCGACGGTTTTGAGTATGAATCAGTGCACCACCGGATGAGGTTGCATCTGGGCGACGAAGAATGACCACGAAAAATGGGATTCTCTATGCCAGTTTCGGAGATATAGAATACACCAAGTTTAAAAGTTTCAAGAGTTCTCGCCAGGGCAAGTTGTTGTCCTATGTGGTTGGGCCTGCGGACATTAAAGACAGCTGAGTGAATTAAAAACCTAGGCCTAACTAATGCGTCTAGACTAAATTCATTGAGCCGCAGTTTTCCGCGGTATCTTGCGTAGTTACTACTTCGGAAGAACGGAAAGTACAGAGGTCTCTCGCAGAAGGAATCCCGGATGCAGTCGGACGATCGATATATCGTTTCTATCCATATTGCGGAAGGATTTTACTTTGGGAATCTTAACCGGAGTCTTTGACTGAAAAGTCCCACCTGCTGTTTTTTGGAAGAGCACTAAAAAGTCCAGACACTAAGTAGGAGATCGTTTAGGACTCTAAATCAAAGCCTTCGTTTCCAACAAAAACCTGTTCGCAAGGCAGCGAGGAATGGCTGAGTGTAAACCCATCTAATTGGGTCAGTTATTCTTTTACTTATTTTTCCGATTGAGTTGCTAGCTCAAATCAATCTCTATACTGAAGGACCAGGGGACTACATCATCAGGTATCTACCGACTGACCTTCTGAGCATGAATGCACCTTCGGCTTGGAATAAGCCATCCTGCATAGCTTTCTGGGTCATGGAGACATGCAAGGCGTTATATCACTTCAAGGTTTAGTCTCATTGTGACGAGTGAGCCATTCGGGCACGTAACCACAGTGGGGTTCAGTCTGAGCGACCAATGCTAAGTCAAATGCTATCAAATGTATTTGATTGTAAAACTTGTCTTGAGAAAGACTACCCACGGTATTCGAAACGTTGGAGCATTACATCTACCAACAACGCTGTGTTATTAACATCATATCATTCACAATTTGCACTTAACTTACCCCAGAATCTGGTCGGCCGCGCCGCGAACCTTTCGGTTTTACACGTGTTTTATGCCCAGCCTTATCCGCAGTGGACAATGGAGGCTCGCCGCTGCTTAGACTTATTGTAGCTCCCCAATCCGTATAATAATCAGATTGAGAAACAACAACAGCAGTATTTCCGCTGGAAGATACTACAGCACTACGATTAACCCCAACAGATTCTGGCCCCGTTACCGTCGAAGCAAACCCCGGGGCCAACAGACGTGACAGGAGTGGAGTGTATTTGGGATCGGTAGTTCGCAAACCTCCAGTACGCTCCGCAGTCAGGACGGGTGTTGGGCCAGAGCGGACTGGGGCTGAAGTAGACGGCTCCGGCGTCGGGCGTGCCACTCGAGAGGAGACGCGGGATTCCCGCGCACGAACCGTTGGATGTCGCTGAGCGTGCGCTTGGGATGAGTGATTTGAGCGAGCATCTACAGAGGATTAAAGAAGGGAATAACTCAAATTCTCCGTTTTGGATTTAACCGATGATCGTCAATCCAACATTGAACAAAACGACAATATATGGCCAGCGTCTGAAAATCGATATTACGAAAGAACGGAGACATGAGACCGTAGATCAAATCCACCAAGGATAGGGAATGTGCACACCAAATTCAAGGGTATTACAACAATGGTGATGAATCGTAAAAGAGATGATACTTGGATACCGAACAATGAAGACATTTGCTACTTAGTCTCAAACAATAGACGAAGTCAACAAACACGTAGGAAGCATTTGTGTGTACAAAATGTCGCCCTGAGGTGTAGAACAATGAAAAAACTGGACAAAATTATTCGTACTTATTGGTACATGTGATAGTTGGGTAGGAAATTAAAACTAGCTTCCACTCAGCTACTGACATTTTTGTAAAGGGAAAGAAATACAGTGTACGGCGTAAACTTCACGTTTAAAAGGCATACTCCAGTAGGGGGTAGTCAGCGAACATCAAAAAGAGTTTGTCGATCCGGCTTTTCCAGTGAAGATTTTAAGTGGGTGGGAAAACAAAAACTGGAGTGTTTCAGACTTTTGAAATCTGGGAAAGGAGACATGGCTGAAAGACCGAGGTATGACGCTAAGTAGAAGAAACATGATAAAAGTGTAAGAGGGCGGGGTAATGTTATAGGAAGGGAAACCGACTAGGCAAGCTCAAAAGAACCACAACCAACACAGTATCGGTAGGAAAAGAAAAGCGAACCAACACCCCGACGATGGGCTGGTGACTGAAAAGTAGATGTTAGAGAAAAGTTGTCGATCAGCCAGATGGTCATTCGTTGAACCTAATTAGGAAGAGAAACAGACGAAGCCCTTCTCCATTTCTGATTGTGGCATCCGAGTGCAGGGTGGGATCGCGTTTCACATACCAGATTAAGTGGATTGGGAAAACGTTTAGCGCGAAACAGAGAACCGACTTTGCGGACAAAGCAAGAGGCAAGTCCAGACAAGAAGAAGAACCAGTAGAATGACGGACCAATGGTAAACCGAGAAGAGAAACGGTCTACGGGGCCCAAAACAGAGGAGTCAAAAGACAGACATAAGAGGAACGAATGGTATTTAAAAGGGATTGAAAGATTTGGATCGTTAAAACCTCAAGATCGAAGTTTATAGATGCACCGGTGAGTAAAAACTGGTCACAATCGATGTTAATGTTTGTACGGTAGGGAGTGTGATGAGAAACAGAACAGTAGAGAACAATGTCTTGGGAAAGGAACGGATTGCGTTTGACAAACCATCAGTGAATTACAGAAATAGAGTGAGCGCAGGTACTGAACGCTGAGGAACCCCAGAATCTACAGGGAATAGCTGGAGCAGGACCTTACCAACTCCGAAGATTTCCCGTTTAATGAGGAAGCTTGATGTCCACAATATGACGGCCGGGAAGAGCCCGAACGTGAACCGTTTCGCCAGAAGACCTTTGTGCCGTACTCGGTGGGAAACCTTGTGGATGATGAACTAGGCAAGGTATGTTTCTCTGAGGGTATCGAGTGTGGCCTATCAGCAGTGTGAGACTGTCATGGTCGGTGACAATCACAGGGTTTTTGGTGCCGCAGATTTTAGTTCTATTGTCAATTTTCCAAAAGAACCTATCCCTTTCCCAGTATTTTGAAACTGACGTTATTTTGAATAATGCGTGGTTGGAAATTTTTATATGTCCGCAAGAAGATTCATCAAAACTCGTTCTGTGATTGGCTGTTTCACGTATCGACCAAGGCAACTCCATAAAACCATATAAACGATAGAGCTCACTTGAATTCTGACTTGCATTGATGGGTTACCAATAAACGCGCGGCAGTGTTCTGTGCTCGTCTTCTCTTCTCCGCCAGCGGGTTAGGCTAGCTGTTCGTATTCTGCACCTTTTTTCTGTTCTGCGTGGCTGCTCATTCAAGGGAACAACAATTCCGTTCTGTTCGTCGTGCGACTACGGTGCTTGCGGACTCAAACCAGAACTATTGTGCCTCCAATCTCAGTGTGTATTTGTGTCCTGCCGGACCACAGGCTATGTGCTTCTGTGCTATCGTGTGACTAGTGTTCCTATGTCTGTATAAATCAAGCCAACTCCGCAACACAACCGAGATAGAATCCGTAAATCATCGGTTGGTGGACGTCGTTGAAATCTATACTGGTGATCGATCAGTAATCCTTCGTGTCCGACAAACAAACACAACTGGTCGGAGATGACTGTTTCAAATATTTTTGAAACAGGTGTGAGGAAAACTGGACGACAGTTGTTAGGGTCAGAAGGATCACTGCGGTTGGGAACAGGAAGGATTATTGCGTGTTTCCAAGGGGTCGGCAAAGTAGAAAGTTTGAAAGATAGAAGAGAACGTAAAACAGGAGCCAACTCGAGGGCATACATTTTGAGGATGATGGATGGTATACCAGTCGGACCGGGTGGTCTACAGACACTCAGAGAACAGCGTTCTTCAGATCTTCCTAGTGCTAAAACGAGGTGAAAAAGTATGAGAAAAAAGCCGAATGTGTAGGATAACTGGGTAAAGTGGAAAAGGGAATCCAACTGGGAAGCAAAAGCTGCAGTCCTCTCGTGTGGTTCGTAGATGAGATCACCAGCGAAATTGCAGATGAGAGTGGAAATGAAGGGAAAAATTGCTGAGACCGTTTTAGCAAGGGAATAAAACATTCGGCTGCCGGTGGTGAATGAGAGTAGACGTCCGTCTCTGCAAAAGACAAGGCCTCCTCTTATTCTTCGTGTAGTTCAGGAACACTTTTTCCTAGCTCACACGAATCAGTGATGGGGGCGAAACTGACAGCGGCCAGCTGCTGAATGCTTCAAACGTATGGAGACATCGGAGGCATCATTAAACCATTCGGGTGATTCTTTGGAAGTGTTGAGTATAACTATTCACGCATTGAAGGACTACGTCAATAAGGACGGAAACACGCAAGGTCCGAAGCGAAGCAATGACTGGTCCAAGAATAAGATACCAAGTTGCGAAAATCATCTCAGCTGAATGAACTGTGGCGCCAAAAAAGTATCGAGGAGAGTAGAGCATTGAAGGGGGGTAATGTTGATGGGGGGTTAGATAGCACAGTCTGGTAATTCAGCAGGAGGAATGGAAACACCTGAGTAGAGAAAAAAAGATCGGATTAAGAAAAATGTCGAGACTAAGAGCACGGTCGTTAGATCGATCAACTGTATGAATGTGGAGAAGACAACTAGCAGAAACAAGCTATTGGCTCCGCGCTCTGTGACCAAGGAGTCAGCAGAGTATACCAGCCATTCTTGGTTGTGAACACTGAAATCTCCCAAGGTAGTGACATGAGGCCTGCAGTTTGCAACAAGTGTTTAGTGTTCAAAGGGATAAAGAAATGGACTCAACACCGTTGGGAGAGCGACAAACAACAAATTTCAACCATATGGGCTGTAATGACCGATTGGAAAATTTGATGTTCGGCAGGTGACAACTGAGCGATAAGCGAAAGCACAGACAAAAAGGATGAAAAGTGTAGTCGGGTGATGTCTGATGAGGTGAAAACTTAATTCAATTCTTCCCCGAAGGTATTCCACACTGCATAATTCCTGATTCACCCCTTCAACAGAGAAAAAGATACCTTTACAACATTGGAAGTGTAAAACTCCAAAAACAAACACGTAGTTCATCGCACGTGACCTTTCTTCGTACCAATCGGAGAAACCGTCGACTGTCCGTCAGACCAAAAAGGAAATAGTTGAGTTGAAATCCAGGTATCCTCAGGTGACTTATACGACTACTTTCTTTATGCACAAGAAATGTTCGATCCAATAAACAATTTACTGTCAAAAGATGGATGAAACAACGAGCTAACCTTTAGGAATGCTCTTCAATAACTTGTTTACGACTAAGTTGAAAGATGGCCCATTGTAAGTATCAATCGATCGAGTTTTTCAATGCTAACGATTACGGGTATGTGGTTGTAGACGACGATTAACTAGCATCTGACTTATTGCCGGGCCTGACGAAGATGCGATGCGACATCCCATCACCCACATGTCCTGAGCAGTTCCACCAAAATGCTGGAGACTTTGACGTCATGGTGAATTTTCGCCATATCCCGCAGGACCAAATCACATCAACGAAAAATGCTCATCGACAAAAACATCATCATTATCATCGCTCAGCGTCAAACAGCAAAGCAAGCCTCACTAATCGCTACCTTTCCCCAGAGTTACACGTTTATATAAAAAGAGTGAATATCCAACGGGAACAGGGAGTGGACCTACACAGCCGGGAAAACTTGATACATTTTAGTAGT
>LUCM01007381.1:5581-23518 GCA_008360955.1 Fasciolopsis buskii
ATTTAAGGCACAGATTTCTCTTGTGTCGTTCATGGATCTAGCGTTTCATCAAAGACACTGAACGGCTCGCAAAGGAATGACGCAGATTGGTCTAGAAATGGAGCAAAAAAGCAATCAGACTTACATTAAACTGCCAAGGAAGATATAGAATAAAAGATGCGAGTCAGACGGAGTCTCGCAGTTCAGTTTAACCATAAGCCTTAGGAATGACCCGCGGAAAAACTGAGAAGTTGGTTAAGGATTAGCCAGAACGACGATGGAGGAAGCAGGACCCACTTCAAAAGTAACATTCCACAACCGACCGTTTAAGCTTATAGTGATGGCGGAGTGAGCGGCCAAACTTTAGAGTTAGGTGAGAGTCGTGTGCGATTAAGAGACTGGAGAGCCTCATCTTATGGGCAAAACAACAAAGGCTGGATCCGTTTAGGGTGGATGAGCATTTCTAAAGGCTCAGATTTAGACCTGGCCATTACGCTATCGTTATCTAGTCCGACGTATCTGGGGACTTGTAATACCTTGGGAGGAATGTCACTTGATCCCCACAGACAGTAGAAATCCGCACGCAATACGAACATATCTTTCTTTCTGAAAGAGGGGAAATAGCCAGCCCCGTCCGGACGAAACTTCCCAGCTGCGTTCTGCTTCAAATTGGACGTGTGGGAAGCTACTGGCTCGAAATCAAACTACCCGCCTGCTTTGTTAAGAATATTCATAGGAACGAAAAGGAGGGCCATATTACCGTTATCGTGGGGGTTAGTCATTGATTGTACCCATTTCAAAAGGCAATACGGAGTCGGGTAACAATATGCTAGACAATAATCCGGAAACTTGGTTTGATTACGATAGTCACTTAAGGTGTCTAGCTCGAGTCATGCTGCGCGTTTTCATACCAAAAAATCGCGCATAGCAGGCCGGATCTTCCATCCAGGTCGAAGGTGTTCGCAATCCACCAGATATTACTGATTCGGCAAAAGTTACTGGAAAAGCGCCAAACACACCCGGCCAGCCACTACGATCGCGATTAGTCTTCCTAGACTTGAAAGGCGCGTCATCGACCTCAGATGGATCGCGAACAGCGACTGTCCGTTCTTTGCCACCGAAAGGATATGACCACACGAAGTTTCGTGAACACTAGTTGACAAGTGCACAACTGTACATAAATGCGTAAACAAATGTCAGCTCCAGGATGAATGCGGGGCACTCATACGGATACCTCATACAAGTTCATACTTGAAACCGAATTACACCGTGTTACGAAAATAGTAGAAATAAAATGCCATGCTTCTCAATTCTTGTTCAATTTCGCCATGACCGACCCGATTGAGGAGATGCTTTGCGATGATACTGCCAAGGATGTAAACAACATCGATAACTGGGGAAAAAAAAAATTAGAAGTGGCTGTAGTGAATCAGATTACGCAGATAACGCTTTCGGTGCAACTAAGTCTCGAAATCATAGCGGAACCATGCACAAAATGTGCGCTCGACAGACTTCTGTTAACGCGCTCTGTAAGACAATCGGTTCAGGGCACTGTCTGATGCACCTCAAAGTGCAAAAGTCAAGTATTTTACATAACGAGCCGGACAGGGCCAGCCCCCGAACAATTGATTAACTGGATAGAAAGAATCTACGATTGTTGAGTCCGTTATCAAGTACCATATAGGTAAGCTGACTGTTGTCGAACGATAGTAACTCGCAAGTAGAGTCAAGTGAAAGACATGGCAATAAAATATCGGAAGGGCTCGAGAAGCATTACTCTGAACTGAAGCACTAATGGCGCCGGCCTGATATTATACCTATGAGGGTGAGAGGTCGTGAAACTGATACAATAAGTTGCTGCAGTGCGAATTCAAGTTCTGTTTTAATGAGAAAAGGAATGAACACTGGAATATTCGTAGTGGATTAGACGTTCGTCGGTTTTGAAGTTTTTCAGAACCACTGATTGGTTCTAACCGTAGTGTGGCTAGGATTGAAATGAAGGTGAAGACAGGGTGAGTGAAAGTTAGAGGATAGCGAATCCAAAAAGTACTAGTTGGTGCCGAATTCGAGAATAGTTATGTTTACAATCAATATGAAAATTAGATTAGACTACGGCTGGTTTGGCGTTCACGTGTTGCGTATGTCCGAACCCATCGATCCTACGAACAATATCGTGCAACCCTATTTTGTGTTTCCTCCCAATGAAAGCGCAAGAAAAGCCCAATCTGCCGAGAGACGAACAAATGACTTCGTAGGCAGAGACCGGGATTAGAAAAACATGTACAAGAACGAAAATGAACATAAAACAGGTGGATCTACTCACGTCTTACACGGTAGGGGTAACCGAGAGACTTTACTTTCGGAATACCAAAAAGCCCGAAAAAGGGGGAACGTGGTGGAGACTCAAGAGACAGAAATACGATGGCAAGCGAACTAGTGAACAAGTGCGATCAAAAATGTTGTTCATTTTTTTATCGAATCGGAAATTAAGATTAAACAGTATATGACGAAATGCATAGTTAAAACAACTGGTTCGACGTACTCGTGTCCCTCGCGAACACCTGACCAAGACCAAGCGTCTTATCATTTTTTCGCACTGAGCGTTAGATGCCCTCACACTGGATATCCACTCATTCTAATAGGAACATGTACAAATGCATTGGGAAACGCAGCGGTCATAGTGGGAAGGCTTATGAACCTGACTGTATTAACGCTGGACATAAGATGATTGAATGAGATAACACTTTTACTTGATAGGACGGTACTCAAATATTAGTGACTTGAAAGTCCTTCGCCGACGATCTCTTAACTCTTATTTAGTTAACAAAATGGGAACAAATAATGAATATTTGCCGTTTGGAGCTGACCCACCACGGTCTGTACCATAAATTTCATGTTGAATCCTTTGACGGTCCTATTTCAAGCCGCTTAACATCACTAATCTCGGAATTGTTAATCTGATCTGGATTCATCTTGCAGACACTCCAAAAGTTAAATTGTCGAGACGTTTAGTTAAAAAACTGCCGCCCAGTAGCTGAAGGACGAATTTTATCAGCCTGATAAACTAATGAGTTATTCGCAAGATCAAAAACAAAACTGACCGGGAACTAATACAGCAGTCATGCAGTAGGCGTCAACTATTACTCAAGTTTCCTTAGACCAAGTAACAGATATCGTAGCTTCGCGCACATTATTTGAAGACGCCAAACTATCTTGACGTTCGTAGATTGATCGAAATGCCGATAGAGGAGTAAACTGCACATCACAAAGTTCCGAAGCATGGCTTCGACAAAGAAGTGTTACTGACTTAGGCAATCCAATACAGGAGGTTTACAGCTCAGTCGTGAAGACAGGATGTAAGCTCAACTCATGAGGCAGAATACGTCCGAATAGTTCGAAAATTTCCCAAACTAGCTCTTGCTTCTACCTGTAGTCAAGCCAGTGTCGCAGGTCTAAAATCGGCATTACATGTGAACGACTGCTCATGGCATTATAGGTCAGCTTTACGTGTTTTCATATCATATTCCCTTCAACGGCAGAAGGTTTCCTCCTCCTTATCCTATATTTTTTAGCATCCATTTTCAATTGCGCAATGATTCAGGCAGATTTGTAATAGTTAATTTTGAACGCTCCAGGTCTTCATTAATAGTGGTGTGGAATTAATGAACAACGAAGTAAGGCATATTAGTTATCCTGTTGCAATTATTAGAAAATTCGGATCAATCAGTCTAAGAAACCCGTTTAATGTTGTATTACCTGACGTGGCATATGGATGACCTAATTATGCACGTACAAAAACTTGACACTTTCTACAAAGAAAATTCACTGACGAAGTCACCCCGCTTTCTTATTCCTGTTCAAATGGTTCACTCTCGCACGAATAAATTTAGAAAATGGATCAAAAAAGCCACTTCCAAGACCGGGGTAGTTTTGTCCTTGTGCCAGGTAACCAGTATTATTTCATGCTCCAATACAGTATCCATGTGAAGACAATGGCCGGAGTGCTCTTCAAAACAAGCTCCAATGTTCCATCTTTTAAAATCAATGACTGGAACGCAAATTATCCGTAGTAAGGTGCGCTTTCGTTCGAGGGCGTCGAGGGTATCTTCACACCGATAAAATCATACTCCCTTGACCTGGATATCTTGATTTTTCCAAATATCGATATCGTTGTCATAGTGGACTAGTGATAATTAGGAAGTTCACTTAGCCCGTGAACTATTAGATCTTAGGAAATTCATCTATGCTTCTCTGAAAAATATAAAATGAAAAGTAATACACACAAACAATATCCTACTCCTTGGGACAGCGGCAGCGCAGGCCCTCCAAGATGCCAAAGTACAGAGGAACGACGTGCAAAACAAATTACTGAAAGATGCGGCGGATCCGCTCTATAGCCGCTGATTTTATTGATGCCGAGAACCAAATCATCAAGCCAAAATAGAAGCGCAGAGTTTGTTTAAAAACATGTGAATTAATTTCACAATCTGATTCTATTCCATAACGAAGTCATGATGCCTACTTAGGTGAGCCTTCAGAGATGAGAATGTCTTAAATTTAACTTAGAAATATATTAACTCAGTAATAACATTCCAAAGTTATGCGGCGCAAATTAGTCACAAAACAAATTTTGGCCATTTCCTATGCCCGAATCCCAAAGGAATGCTAAAAATGAAACCACAGTATTTGTTTAGCAGCTAGCTGAAGACGCCGTCACACCCGGGAGAGAAAAACCCTCGTTCCGATATATAGTAAGTTTGCTGCAACCAATTGCAAAGTAAAACTCACAAAACAGTGTGTTGACCGCGACGAAAATCAGCGAAATATAATAGGTGGCTGCTCTCTAGTGCACAGATAGACACTCATATTACATATCAATCACAATAAGAACCCTAAAACCAGCATGGAGTGTCATATCATCAATTTTCGACAATTAACCACGCTGCAGAATTAATACATACGCATCGCCATTGCACGCTTTGACCTACATGATAGCAATGCTGCTGAACGGACCTCAGAAATCGCTGACAAAAATGTTTGTTTAATTATATTATTATTCAAGATGAAAAAATGGAAGCAACATAACTCTTACAATATTTGTCATTGATTGGTTCGCGTATCCGCCCTTCCATAAAGACACTCGGTTGTGTTAATACGCCAGAGAAATCTCTTCAAGTCCTAATAGAATGCCAAGTAGTACCCCAACAATCCCTATATCGTCACAACAAGTTTTAAGGTGGAATAAATACAAAATGACTCTCGTTAGACATCGGCACTCTGAACCAGCAGTTTCGGGCCCGATGCCAACGACTCCGATGAGATCTCTCCTCTTGATGAGGATGAGGATGATGATGATGATGATGATGATGAGGATGAGGATGATCATGAGGACGATGAGGATGATGATTCGGATGATGATGAGAATGATGATTGGGATGCTGATGAGAATGATGACGAGGATGAGGATGAAGACGAGGATGATGATGACGATGGGGATGATGATGACTATGAGGATGATGATGAGGATGAGGATGGTGGTGTGTTTGAGGATGGTGATGAATATTTACCGTTTGGAGTGACACGGTCTGTACCAATAAATTCATGTGAATCCTTTGACGGTCCCTTCGGTAACACAACCTAATTTGTGTAATCTGTCTGGTCTCTTGCAGACACTCAAAGTTAATTGCCGAGACGTTTAGTTAAAAACTGCCGCCGTATGAAACGGAATTTTTATCAGGATACTAATGAGTTACGCAAATCAAAACAAACTGCGGTACACATATGAGTAGCGTCAAACTATTCTCATTTCCTTAGCCAGTAACAGTTCGTAGCTTTGAATTTTGAACGCAATTTTGACGTTCGTAGATTCGAATGCGATGAAGTAAACTGAAATCACAAATTCCGAAAGATCTTCGCAAGAATTTACGTGACTGCATCAAGTTTACTAGTCGTGAAGACAGGTAGCTCAACTCAGAGCAGCAATCGTAATAGTCGAAATTTCCCAACTCTCTTGCTTCTCTGTAACATTCGCAGTCTAAATCGTGCATTACATGTGACTACAATTGCATTTAGGTCAGCTTTACGTGTTTTCATATCATATCCTCACGGCAGAAGTTCCTCTCCTTAATCCTATATTTTTTAGCATCCATATTTCATGCGCAATGATTCAGGCAGATTTGAATAGTATTTGAACGCTCCAGGTTTCATTAGATATGTGGTGTGAATTAATGATACAACGAAGTAAGGCATATAGTTATCCTGTGCAATATTAGAAAATTCGGATCACATCAGTCTAAGAACCCGTTAATGTTGTTATTACCTGCGTGGCATATGGTGACCTAATATGCACTTACAAAATTGACACTTCTACAAGAAAATTCACTGACGAAGTCACCCCGCTTTCTTATTCCTGTTCAAATGGTTCACTCTCGCACGAATAAAATTAGAAAAATGGATCAAAAAAGGCACTCCAGACCGGGGTAGTTTTGTCCTTGTGGTAACAGGTATTTATTTCATTCCAATACAGTATCCAGTGTGAAGAAATGGCAGTGTCTCCAAAAAAGTCCATTGTTTCACTCTTTTAAAATATACTTGAAAGAATTATCCGTAGTGAAGTGGCTTTCGTTCAGGGTCGAGGGTATCTTCCACATAAAATCATATCCCGACCTGAATCTTGATTCTTTCCAAAATATATATCGTGTCTTGGAGTGATAATTAAAGGTTCCTTAGCCCGTGAATATTGACTTAGGAATTCTTATGCTTCTTGAAATATAAAGTAAAAACAAATTTACTTTGGAAGCGCGGGGTGCCAAATCGAGAAGACCAACAAATTACTGAAAGATGGCGGGTCCGCCTATAGCCGCTGTTTATTGATGCCGGAATCCCAGCAAAATAGGCGCCAGGTTGTTGTGAATTAATTTCACTCTGTTCTTTCTAACGAGCTCATGATGCCTCTTGGTGGCTTAAGTGGAATGTCTTAATTTACTAGAATATTTACTCAGTAGATAACTCCAAAGTATGCGGCGCATTATCAAAAAAATTTGGCATTTCTTGCCGAATAAAAGGAATGTAAAATGAAGTATTTGTTTTAGCAAGGTGCTGCGTACTGGAGAGGAAATTGTTCATATAAAGTTTGCTGCATGCGTGAACTCACGTTGTTGACGGCGAATCAGCGATTTGGTGGCTGCTCTCCTATCAGCATGCAACTCTTTCCTTATTAATGAACTAGGTGATTATCAATTTTCGCTTACCCGCTGCGTGATTAATACTAGCTATGCAATTCACGCTTGCCTATGTAGCAAATGTGCTAAACGGCCTCAGAAATCGCTGACAATGTTGTTTTTTATTTTTTCAAGATGAAAATGGAAGCATAACTTTCATATTTGTCTTGATTGGTCGCGTATCCGCCCTTTCCATAAGACCTCTGTTTTCTCCCAAAATCTCCATCAATAGTGCTATTTCCAACGTTAAAGGTGGATGTCTCGTAGACATCGGCACTCTGAAAGCAGTTTCGGGCCCGATGCCAACGACTCCGATGAGTTTGAAGAGGAAGGTGATTTTGCAGACCGTGATGAAGAGGATGAAGACGAGGAAGATGAAGAGGAGGAAGCAGTACGCGAGGAAACGGAAGAGCAGGCGGCCATTCAATTAGAAAAGGCTAAGGTGAATATTTATAACTAAGCCTCTTCGAAATTCATAGCAATTCCGCGCTTTTCTCTTTTCTCCACTTTTTACTTTGTCATTGGTTATTGCTCTCATGTATAACCAATGCATGTAGGACTACCTCGCAAACGTCACAGTGCTAACGCTACATCACCTTATAAACGTCTAGTTTTCGGATGAACCTAATTAAAGTGACTTCTTGGATTCATTCAGTAACTAACTACGAAGATACATGTCGTCTCAGTTACCCAACCATACCAATGTATAGAAATGGGGCCAACAAAAGTGCCGTCCGGACGTTTTCCGTCTACAGAAAAGAATATCTCGAGGTTCATGTACATTGTTTTCGAGCAACCCTTCTTTAGCCACAAAGCACATGCATACTTCTGTTTGACAATCTAGGGTTTCCCATTTACTGCCCGGTTGTGACCATATTGATGAAGAAACTTGATCAGTTAGAATTATATATATATATATATATATATATATATATATATATATAATTCGTTGCTGTCATTTGTCCTATTCCGCGTTCACGTTGCACCAGTCAATCATGAGTTTGTTCACTCCCCAAGATATCACTTACAGCGTTTCTCTACCACCCCCGTTAGATAAATAGGCACCTTTCAGATGTAAGGATCATTATTAAAATTAGGTTTTAGGTTAGGATGTCAGATCACAGTTCACCACACTGAGTCATGGTAGGAGTTCGTCAATTGGAGTCCATCAGCTCCTAGAGTTCGACCTCGTATTTACAGTCATGCGCAGCCTCAAGACTCTGCGCTTCATGGCAACACGGGAGCGTTGGGAATGTTCATGAAGTGTACGACAGTACCTTATTTGAGTTCAAGCTGCTAAAATATCGTATTCGCTTTCTACTCATCAATCCCCTAATCGGACGGTTGGCTCTTCACATGAAAACGAACCATAATGTTAGTGCAATCAGTTGTTCTAACCCAAAAATCTGCTTAAATGAAGCGCTCCGGCTTGAGGGGATGCTTTCCTTGCCTTTAATATATAATTTTCACTAGTTACCAGTATCTGCGCTATGATGTACGATGATCAACAAATTGCAGGTCCATAAACAAGCGGATGCAGACTGTTCGTACCAAGCCATGATCATGTTCTGGTTACGGAACCAGACAGGACTATCTCACTGGCTGCTAGCCGCCACCTGACAGCTGGTCGCAGTTAGATGTAAAAAAATAGAGGAGAACCGAGTGAACATAGCGAGCGGTCCCACTCAGTCATTATGCGCGGTCTAGCTTTCATCTTGCTTTCATAGCCGCGTTCAATTAAACGCCTCCAAGCGAGTCAGACCAATCAGATGACGAATTGGGAAACTGGCGAAACAAATGCTAGTCACTCAGTAATGGATATGTTCGCAACCATTAAGCACATGCGATAGGTTTTTGGTAATAAAAGGAGATTGGTACCAACTTGACTTAATTGTTCTTACTGAAGCTGGTGGAGTCGGATCATTTGTGATTATCGACTGACGCTTGTGGAAAATGGTGAGCAGTGATAAATTTTCGACTGGAGTTTCCTCCGTTATACAACCTTCCATGGACCGCTGATGTTGTGTATCAATATGTGGGACCACTGACTCGTGTTGGTTTGATCTCTCCATGAACCCCATCAGAAATGAGCATTCACAACAGGGACTAACCAAGGAGGCATTAACGCCATAGTTATCGTATGCCAAAATTTCCTAATAATTCACGCAGTCAACATTTTTTTCATGAACTTCAGCAGTAGGGTAGACACTCCGTGAGATCAACTGGAATAGCCAAAATTTTCATGTGGATTTGCATTGTGGACTGGCTAACGGGTTTGTCTTCCGTCCGATACAACAACGCATATTACGTCAGTTTGCTAGATGATACTAACAAAGGTGCCACGTTGACCACGTGAGTCGATGTTAAAGCTGATCATCGTGACTTTTGTGCAAAATCATCGGTTGCATTTTGCCTTCTCACATCGGTTGCCCACAGAATTTAAAAGCGGTGTTTGTGGTTCGCACAAATGTGGCGTTTGATGGATCACTGGTAAACGACTGCCCGTTACCGGGTAAAGCAGTAAGCTTCCAGGTAAGCAAAGATGTTATTTGATTTTTAAAATTCATCACACTCGTGATTGCTGAATGCAGCTTCTATTTTATCCTGTAATACTTTCGTATCGATGAAGCACACTAAAGATTCACTTTAATATTACATTATGCCCGTCCTTTCAGATATGGACTTTCTTTTTGCGTGACTACCACCTGATCTCGATGAAGGGGGAGTTTTCAGATGCAAAAACTACACTATTGGGCTAGGAACCAGTGAACGTGACTGCGATGTCGGATAAAATAAGATAGCAACAATTCGGGTTAAGTGAAATTACTTTTGAGGTAACAGATGGCGGCAGATTTTTCAACTCTAATCTTGGATATAATGAACTACTGGAACTAATGTAGAACCTTACATAAAATCAAATAGATTCCACGTAGTACCACGTCAAACGGATTCGAGTTGCTGTTTTACAGCTGACTTAACGGTTAGTGTATTATATAGTCTTATGTATTTGGGTCCATGTTATATTTACATGGATTGTAAGCAACACATGACTCAGTGAACAAAATACCTTCCAAACCACGCGATATGTCCTTTACAACGAGACTGTACATAGAGATGGTTTGACGGCTTACATGTCTTCATGACCTAACGAGCTATACAAGATGGCTTATCTCAAGCCGAAGATTCAGTCATACATGGAAAGCCACTGGGTAGGGGCACGACGAAATAGTTTCCTTATCCTCCGAGTTGGAGTTTGGTGTGCGCTAGTAACCGAATAGCAAAAGTGAGTGGAAGATTAGTTGATCCAAGTGGATAGGCTTCTACTCGGCAACTCTCCATTATCTTGCGAACAGGTTCTTGTAAGAATCACAGTCTTTGGCTAAGAACCCCAGTCGTCCTTTTTTCAGGGACTTTATGCCCTTGCGGTATCCGTCCACAAACACTGACGAATTGTGCAATCACACTGAATCCCATACTACACTGGTCGTCACGCTGGACAGCGCTACCCAATTGGCCTGACCAACGTGGATGGATGATAAGCGTGCGCCTCCTCCGAATCCCCAAGATAGGTTAACGTCCTACTGTCTTGTAGCGAGACTTTTGGGTCAAATGCCCCGGCCAGGGTTCCCAAAGGAAAACTCCTGCGGCGTGGGCAGCTGCGAATCATCGATCGCCGGAATCCCTTCTGCACTCTGCTTACAGGTTACCTTCGTAATGTCATTTCTCCTGATATAGGAACCGCTTAGAAGAATTAAGTAGTAGCCTTAATGGGAGGAGAAATAGCTTACTACTTAGCTCATTACTTGGAGCTAGATGTTCAATTCATTTAGCCGCCTTCAATGTCCACACACTCAACCAAAACGGGCAAAGAGCTGCCCCAGCTAGAACTTTTGAAAGTTTTAAAATATATATATATATATCCTGTCACTCCGAAACGTGCATACCGCATATCACTTCCGTGATCACTCTTCGCAGCTTAGATAAAACCTCGTTCAGTCGCGTCTCTCTTCTCGCGTCCGATGATCCGGTTTCCAACTCGCATGATCAGACTAGCGTTGGTATGGCTCCGAGCACGCGAACCGATTGTGCACTGCTAGACTGGATCCCAATCAACAGTCGTGTGTGTAGTTCGATTGAACGGTTCTATACACGGCAACATCAGTCGATTAAAGCGTCCTTATTTGTTCGTTGTATTCGTGTATGCCTCCACTGATTGCAACTCCCTTGAGGCGAAAGACGAGTTCTACCGGGAGTTGTTTCGGTTATTTCGAAGTGGTCGTTGCCTGCGATTTTACGCTCAACTTGGCTACTTAGCGGGGATGAAACGGCACATTGGAGGCCGATTTTCTGTTCCAACCGATCAAACCGACAACGGAGATCATAGCATCCAAGTTTGTCCTGATCATAGACTGGTCTTGGCGAACATAAAATTTCGTCATTTAAACAAAATCGGCTCCCCTGGCGCCTTCAATCGCCTTCACAGCGTAAGACTCAGATCGATCACATTGTCATCCGTCGCCGTTGGCGCTGATCAATCGACGATTGCTGACCATTTTGGCCCACATCCATGGACTCAGGTTATGCTTTGGTCTGTGCTCGTGTTTGTTCGCGTCTAGTCTGTGGTCACACTCGCACGAAAACCACTTGTCCTGCACAGCTAACTTCAGACGAAAGTCGTCGATTTTAATTCCAGTCGGAGTTTCCAGTGAGATTGTCGTCTTAACAAAATGCCCATGATCCGAGCGAACAATGAAAGCAGATCAGAGAAGCCCTGCACTCAGCGACAGCCACCATGCAGGCTGTAGCTATCGGAAATAGGTTAGGAATACTGGTCCACAGGAGCCCAGTGTAAGCGAGGTGACTAAACAATCCTACGACGAATCTAAGAACGCAAGCACATGTTCCGTAGACCCACGATTTCTGCCTTCCTTGATTTGAGAGTGGCGTTCAACTAAGCTGATCGCGCAATTTTGCCGGGGAAATTTATTCCACTTTCAATCTCTGTGCGAACAGCTGAAACCCAGTTCGTGCTTACGGCCATCTTTCACTCGAGTTCACCACGAGAAGTGGTTTCCGTCAAGGTTGCCCCTTCCCACCCTTCCCTTTCAATTTCGTCATTGAGGTGATAATCTTGATGGTCCTATCCTCACATGAGAATAGTCACATTGACATTCGCTCAGGCGGGAAATTGTCTCAGCTGGAATATACGGACGATATTGTGCTGCTGAGTGAAGACCCAAGTGAGTTGCAAGTTATTTTTCGATCTTCTGAACGATAGTGTAGATATGTTTGGGATACGTTTTGCACCTTCGGAATGTAAAATACTGTTTCAAGGCTGGATTGATTCAAAGCCGAGCCTTGTTCTTGCAGGGGGACAACTAGACGAGGTGGATAGATTAAGTAAGTTCAGTAGTTGTATCTCGCCCGATGGTCATATGTCGAAGGAAGTGTCTTCGCGCGTACAGAAGTCTCAATTGGCTTTCATCAACTTGAGGCATTTGTGGCATCCATGTGACACCCAGTTATCGATCAAAGATCGAGTATACGCAGCACCAGTGAGGTCGGTATTCCTATACAACTCTGAAGAACTGGTGACTGAGAGCAGAAGATATGCGAAGGTTTTCGGTGTTTAAACACGGTTTTCTTCACAGTACTGGTAGAATATGGTGGGGCATTTTGTGAGTAAGTCAAAGGTTAGGCGTAAGGTACTGGGTCTAACGGTTCAGCCAGTGAATCCGAATAGGCTAAGATAATTAGGACACGTTTTGGGCATGCCCACAGAACGACTGTCTGTTTCGTTTTACGCTGTTCTCCGAGGCATGTAATGACTGGAAAATGGTTTGAAGTAGCCAGTGTATGAATTTGGGAAAAAGCATGAAAATTCTACCTACTGTAAGTCCAGTTAGACTACCGGGTTAGGGTCCACGAGATCCCCGAAACGATGGTTGGAGACAATATGTGATATGACTGAGTGTCGCAGTTAGTAGCGCTCTTGCGTTCGAAATATTTCTTATTCTGTGTAGTTTCGGAACTTACTATTTTGCAGTCGATCTTTCATTATTCGTGGATTCACCTTTCTGTTTGGGTGTGTGTGGTACCCTGAGATAGCAACCTGAACCCGAATGAGTCTGCACAAGGTCAATGGTTGTATAAATTGAAGCTATTCAATTTATATGCCTTTCGGATGAGGCTATACATCCTGGGCGTCTGGCACATGCTTTCGTCACTAATATTCACTTACTTCTCCCGTGAATATATGAGGCTATGTGGCGGCGATCGGAACGAGAATCCACTTGTTCGAAATCATCTACTCATAAACTAAGTCCTGATGAGGAATAGGCCGTAAACAATGGATTATATGACGTTAGCCCTAAAATGATTTTACATGTATTTGGATAACAATGATCCTTCAGTTACTAAATACTTGGTAAGCCCGGTGGAAGAGGCACGCCACACGGTCGCTAAGGGGGAAGGGTGGTAACAATGATGATGAATCTTTGAGTGGCATAAAACCATGTAAGATCCCAACGGGTTGGGTGACCGAGGCCCGCCGAAAACGAATTGGCATCGGTTGCCAAAATGACTGGGATTTGACCTCTGATGTTTCGTTTTGTGGTGGCAGACATCCGATCCATTTGACCACCATAGGCCGGAACCAGCACGAGATCGTTGTGCCGAACATGACTTGTAATTAGGATCAACGAAGGTCGAATTCATCACAGGTGACTTCATCGCCGATGGATTTTCTTAACGTATATTTAAAAACAGTTTAAGGGGTGATCTAACCTAGCTTTATGCAGTGATTTATTCCCACATACGCCTCAAAAAAGAAGAAAACAAATAAATACGAACATCTGGAGAACAATAGATTTAGCCGCACCATGACGACATATTCGATGGTAAACATATCGGAGAAGGCGTAAAAATTATCCATACTGCATGGATCTATCATCAAAAGAACGGAAACGTGACACGAAAAACAAAAAACAGCTGACTCGCGAAATCCGACAAACGATCAGCGAGCGACAATGGAGGATGTGGTTGTGTAGCTATCTTTTGTGCAGATATGTTTAAAATACCAGATGATCTAGATGTCATCAGAAAGTTTTTTTTTCGGATACGGTTAAAGAACGTTATTTTCGCTTTTGGTTGGGCGATATTTTGAACTACATTATTGGAGCATAAGTTGTGCAGAAAGACTAGGCCCACACACCGTAAGCATTATGAAGAGCAATGATGACTGCGAAACATAGATTGGCAAGGAACCACATTAGATCTAAACATTACAACGGAGTGGTTTAGAAAACTTACCTGGAGGACTAGAAGGTCTGGAATTTCCCGTGCGTGGACCACTGGAACTGTCGAAATTCCCAGTTGAACTTTTGCTAGCGATAAGAGATTACCATGGATAAGTATAAAAGTGTATGCATCAGAATGGATATCAGAAATTCATCTCGGTTTCCAATGAAAGTGAGATAGGTCCGGAAAACTACCGATTTGGCGTCTTTTTATCAGTAGATAATGAAATGTGCTGTCGACTGTTATTTAAGCACCAAAGAACAGCATGCTACTGTGTACTCAGGTAGCAGATCGAGAATTGGTTGTCTAATTTTCTAACCGTCTCAACCAGACTACACCTTGACGTGGTGTGACCGCTTGCGTGCCTCCGTGATCCAACGAGCTATACAGGATGGCTTATCTCAAGCCGAAGATCCAATCATGCCTGGAAGGTCAATGGGTAGAGGCCTGACGAAGTAGTCTCCTGGTCCTCCAAGTCTGGGGTTGGTCTGAGTTAGCAGCCCAGTCGGAAAAACGAGTGAAAGAATAGTTGATCCAATTAGATGGGCTTTCACTCAGCCATGCCCCGCTGCCTTGTGGTCAGGTTCTTGTGAGAACCAAAGGCTTTGGTTGAGAACCCTAATCGTTCTTCTGCTTAGCGGCTGGACTCCCTGGCAGTATCCGTTTATCAAACCCCATGAGTTACACGCCTACAAATAATTCCATACTGCATCGGTCGTCGCGCAGGATAATCAGGATCATGCTACCAATTGCATCGAGCGGGGTGGGCAGTGATAAGTATGCCTTTGCTCAGAATTCCCTCTTTTATTCAACCTGTCTCTTCTATCTCCAACCGAATCTCTTTGCCCATTCTGCCTACCCATAGTATTTCCATTGATACTCGCAACGGTTTATTGTCAAGTAGTGTAGTAGGTGGTTTTCAGTCTGTTAGCTCACATTTTCTCAAGCCTCGTCAGCCTCTGCATCAGGGTTCCTTCAATGTGCGCATTTTAATGCAGGCTGGCCAACAGGCGTGTTTGGCTCTGACAGTGGACTCACTTTTGGTTGATGTCTGCCGCGCGAGTGAAACACGAATTCAGGATTCTAGTACAGTAATTCAATTGACTGCGCCAAATTTCTCGTCAGGATATTTTCTTCGCAATTCAGGAGATGAAGCAGCTCAAGCTGTGGATCAACGTAGTGTAGGAATAGTCTTAAGTGAGAAGGCTGAAGCAGCCCTTTTACACTGGATCCCAGTCAATAGTCGCTTGTGTGCCACATTCTTTTTGGGAAATACGTTTCTATGATGACCCCCAATTCGGATGGAGGACTGGCATCTCCCTGCATGGGGTCACATGGAAGCAAAACTGGAAGGTACATTTCAGCCTTACGTGTTCTGCCCAATTCTCCGACTGACGGTCTCGAGGATGAATCAGTACGTGTCGTCTGTTTGCTTTTTCACCTCGCTTACGCTTGTATTCCTTACCCATTTCCGATAGCTGCATCCTTTCTGTTTCCTTTAATTTTCCTATCCCCCACTGCTCGCGTTCATTTATCTGCTCTTGGTCAGCTGACGAATTGACGAAGACTGCAGCTTCATTTCACATGTACTTTGCACCTTCAAAGTCCAAAATTTTGTTGCAAGGCTAAACTACAGTTGCGCCGAATTTACTAATCGAACCAAAGGAACTAGCCATTGTTGACCGTCTCAGTTACTTCTGCAACTGCTTGACGAAGAATGATAATATGGCTTTAATTGAGTACTTGTATATCCTAGGCTCGAACGACGTAGGCTGGACTGAAGCACATGCGGCGCAGACCTGATACTTCGCTGAAATTTAAGGGTAGTTTGTACTTTTCCGCAGAGCAATCAGTTTCGTTGTATGGTTGCGAGACGCGGAGTTTGCGTGCCCAAGATGTTCGTTGTTTGGACGTTCTCGACCTTTAGTGCTTGCTTAGTATCTGCGGGTTTTTGATGGAGTGACCACGTAAGTAATGTGCAGGTTTGGAATCTAGCATTGGGTTCCGGTTCACAGAACACCTTCAAGGCTGATTGAGCTCAGTAGACTTCGTTGGTTGGGCCTCATGATGCGCATAACAAACACATCTACCGTAATGGAAAGAACCACGTGGAGGTCATCAGATGACGTAGCGCTTTCGAATTAGAAAATGTACAGCGAACTTAGATAAAGTAGGTGTCTCATGTCTCCGTGGTTGGATTCCGAAAGACCCATCAACTAGCTGACTGGAGACACTGGAAAATATGGCAGTAAGTCATGAACAAGGGCGACCGTATTGTCAAATGGGAACGCTTAAAGAAATTGAGTTTGTGCAGTTAAACTGCTAGTAGTTGGATGGAGAAACGAAATTTTGAAAATACCCAGTGGCTTTGAACACGAAAAAATTTCTTTTCGATATATTATTTGAGGCATTTACAAATACAGTATTAAGTAACGTGGCTAAAACACACCTTTTGCTTGTAACAGATTAATGAGTGCAACAACTTTGGTGGCTTGACGACGGACGGAAGCTCCACTTTCCGAAGGATGGGTGTGAAAGGAAGCATATGTCACAATGTGCGAATAAAGAAATTCAGGCTTTTTGCCCACTACCCAGTACCGCATATGTAACTACTTGAATTGACGTATCGAAAGGACATTTCTTGTTTAAAAAAGTTGAAAAAGGTTTACTTAGTAAGATTGAACATATCAGCAATAGGGAAAAAGTTGGAGTAGTTTATGCCAATGTGGCTGTTGTCACCCTGTAGATAGAGAAGGAAGATACGCTTCAATGCAATCCGGATGCAATATGCGGTCTGTCGGTTGGTGGATGCATAAATTTTTATAAGCTGGATTGGTTTCCGGGGGATTTGGAACTGATCCACAGTGAGGCTTTGATCTTTCTGCAATACGGGAAAATAGGAAAACTATACGGGTAGCATAAGAGAGGCCAAAATCTTATCTAAACAGGAAACAGTTTCACAACAGTTGGTCTTGAAATATAAAGCGGTAAATAACCAGATAAATTCCGAATAAGCCCGCTGTGGCCATCAGCCAAGCGACACCAAATTACCGTCCACCGTCTGGTGAATCTGGGCTTCGAACCCCTGACCTTACTGGAGTGACGGACGGTTAATCAACTTGACTATTGCCAAACCATGATTTTGGTGACGCAGTATATTTCCACCAACCACGCAACCTTTTCTGAAGCATTGATCAATTACGTCTTTTGTTGAAGTATGTAATATCAACTACTGTGACGTTTCATACTAAGGCATTTGACCGACAGCAACTTCTTACTGTCCATCCCCTTGATTTCTTTCACTTATGGTTCAGGTGAAAGATTTTCTGCACATCAAAGAGAAGTTTAATAATGAATGGTGGATTGGTCGGTTAGTTAAAGAAGGCTCCGAAATCGGGTTCATTCCGTCCCCGGCCAAATTAGAAGCAATGCAAAGTTT
>LUCM01007382.1:0-38375 GCA_008360955.1 Fasciolopsis buskii
AAAGAAAACAATATTTTAACCCAAGTGAACTGAAACTCCTAAAACACCTCAGGCTCGTCCCCCAATCTGTTCAGTTCAAGGTAGTCTGTGAGGCTGGCAAACGAAAAAGCTCTGCCTAAATTTACCAAGGGGCTAGTTGACATTTAGTAAAACAATAATTTTAGGAAACGCTCCAGAGTGCTGCAGTATGGACTTACGTTGTTTCGAAGTGCGAGCATACTTGTTATTCTCCGCTAATGTTAATATCAATAATGGCTACATAATCTGAAATGGATCCGCTGGCATTTGATATCTTTGATGAAAATGATTGGTTCAGTCGAGGGTTTTATTATTTCAGTCTACCTCTCTTCTATCAATAATTTTCGGGATATATGACTCTGAACGTTGCTGTTGGGTGAGCTACAATACCAGAACAATGCCCACTTCGGTCTTACATGAGGCCAACCCAGTTTCGTCAACCACAATTTTCATCAAGTAACACTGGAGCTGCACGGCGAGGTGGGCCGCATGTGACAACTCTTGTGAACTCAAGAATGACAGCAATATACCGGTCGTGTGTGCGAAAATTTGCAGCTGAAAATAAAACTTTTCGAGTGTAATAAGTGATTCCACCTAAAATCTTTTGATTGCAATTTAAGACCAAAATATTCGAATGAGACCCAGGGGACTACCAACGCACGGAGACCAGCGATAGCTGTTGCAACCGACGTTCATGATTGCAATTACTTGGCCTATGTCCACAAATAGCTTGTTTCTAATACTGGCCAAATCTTTAAATTAGATTGAGTTTGCCTTTTGAACTAGGAAGAGACGATCACCATGATCATTGAAGAGAAATTGTAGGCGTAATAAGATGCCATCTATTACACTTATTCTGGCCAAAAATGGAGTTGGTTTAGAAAGTGCAGCTAGCTGGAACTGAGGTCCTCCAAGAGCAACGTAAATTGCCAAAAGGTGACAGTGTAACAGTAGGCAATAGAAAAGTAATAAATGAGTGTATGAGGACAAGGAAGTAAGGAATTGTGGTTAGGGGACGTGTCGGATGCAGGTTTGCTGATGGGAACTTGGGTGACCTTATTTTTGTGAAACTAAATGGAGAAAGCAATTTGACGACCGCAGGCATCAGATAAAATTATCCAAACCAGCAGGCATATGGTAGAAGCCTTGGGATCTTTCTTTGCGAACACCATTGTGGCGTGTTTCACCTATGTGAAGGGTTTCTCGCGGCGCGCAACCACGTAGTCTAATGCGATGATCAGTAGTCAGGATCCCGGTTAAACGGTGGAGACGCTAGATCTGGTCGATTGAGTGACGGATACCGCGCAGGTCTTAGCTACGGAATAATGGGATGCCCCAAGTCAAATAAACAAATATGCTTAAAATGCACACATTTTTAAATACACCAGAATATCTGGGTTAGAATTCCTTGAGAGCTGCGATGAATACACCGGTAACGAAGCAAAAAGAAACATCAAGTTGAGGAAGCTAGCGGCCTATATCTTATATTTGCTTGTCATCCTAGTCATGTCGACGTTGAACGTAGACGGTTAAGCTGAACGGTTTGGACCCACTTGATAGATAGCATGGAACGGTTATGGGAAGTAAAAACACGAGAAGAATGACGGTGGGCTAAGAGAAGATTTCCACAAAGAAAAAGCAGAGTATGAAGCAGCTAGCAGACTGACATAGTTTCGTGTTTCTAATTTCCGGTGGAGCTACGAGTCTAGGCAGCCTTGTGAAGCCTGGTCCAGGCTGAAATTGGCCTCAATAGATATGACGAAGTAGGATGATTCGAGGTATTTTGTTAAGATGCTGTTGAATCCGGTTGGGTTATAGCAGCAGCCGACAAGGTCTGATAACTTAATCCTCAAGGTATAGCACAGAACTGTGAAGAACTTTGACCTGAGAGATTTTGGCACTACAACGGATATGGATCGAATTCTGACGAGGTAAAAAGGCTTGTTTGCCTGCCGAATGAAAGTTCCAGCCGTGCTTTTGCTAGCTGCAGAGTGTGAACGGAGATTTGAGGATCTCCGTGACTCAGATTTGCTAAATAGATTCACGGTTTAACGACTCTCGTCGCCCTCTCTGAATGAAGATTGATTTTGGACCAGGATGCTTCCATGCAATCCCCGATGAGGGTTTAGTTTTGCAGCAGGATTAGCTCAGAGCTTGTTCTTGAAAACTATCAGACGGTTTTTCATATTTGGTCAACATTGTGCTTTGTATTGTAGTGGAGTGCGAAACGTTTCATCAATGACGCCGTTGGCCCTGTTTGCTTTGGCGGTCAGATAATTTGCTTTCACCTGCAAGTTCTAGTTCCAGTTAGATTGCTGGGCTATACGGCAAGATGCCTGGTGGTCCAGGTTCTCGCATCGAGAGCTCCTTGGATTGGACGATGCTTCAACAACAGGATAGTGGAAGCTGCTTTCAGTCCCTCAAAGAGGAAACGATTAATGAGATGCTTTCCTCTCTGCCACTTCCTCATCTCTAAGATTCAGAAACTGTCCTCCTCAAGCACGGCTAGCCATAATTTGTCTAGTCTCCGTTTGAATAAGCGCACTAATCCTACCCCGACCACTTCCTCTGGTAGCTTGTTCCAATCATTCACCACTTGTATGGCAATTGATTTTCTTCCCAAACCAGTGGTTACTTGCTCTCCTAAAATCTCTCTCTTATTCCCCTTGTTGTATCACTACCTCTTATCTGGAATGGGGCCCCACGGTGACATTGCATCTCGGCCAGGCACTTAATGACCTTGAAGGGCTGCAGTAAGCTATTCCTTTCCCTACGCTTTTCCAGGGGGTACAAGCCAAGGACCCTTATCCACTGCTCATTTCCCACATGTCTCAAATATCCAAACCAGCGTGTACAAACACACTGAACCTGTTCCATCACCTTCCTACTTCTTACCAAATACGGCGTTTAGGCCCGAGCAGAGTATTCCAAGTGCAGTCTGACAAAAGCTTCAAACAACAGCAGAAGAAAACAAGGCCTTCTTGATCCTACGGTCCTCTTGAGTTGGGGTAACTCACGCCATGCTTTCTTGACCGGTTTCTGGCATTGCACATTAGGTTTGAAGTTCGCACTCACTAATATCCAGGGGTTCCTTGCTTGCTGCGTTTGTTCCATGCGGTATGATGCCCAAGTAAACCAATATGGCTAGGAGGATTTGCTCCTCCTTCTATGAGCCGCTGGCTTTTGATCACGTTCAACGGAGTGTCCCGACTTACCGACCATCGGTAGACTTTATGCAATCCCCTCTGGATATCCCTAATGTTTCTTGTCTCCAATGGTTTGATGTCGCCAGAAAACATGAGACACGGGTTTTCCAAACCGTTGGCTATGTCGCTGAAAGACCTGCTCCTGAGATTTCGCGCTATCTGGTTGTTCATTTTTACATCTACCCTGAACGCCTTCAATTCCTGGTAAAGAAATTTTTGGCTCACGTAGTTACCGACTTTTTGAAAATCGAGATAGCATACTTCTACTTTCTCATCCTTTCAGTGCTACCTGTCAATTTGTCCAGGAAGCTTTTCAAGTTGGTCAGACACAAACGTCTATGACAAAACCCATGTTGCTCCACCATCATTAACTTATAGGCCTCCAGGTGGTTGAATATCCCTCCAAAAAGAGCCCTCTCAAGAGTTTTCAGAGCAATGGATATCAGGCCTACCGTTCTACAGCTGCCACACTTTTCTCTGTCCCCGCTTTTATGCACCGGCACGGATGCAGACGTCAACAGTCCGCTGGGAGCCGCCTCTTGTCCAGTCACGCATTGAAAACCGGGTGAAATGTTTCCCCGGGATCCCCACCAGCGGCTTCACGATCGTTTAGTGTATCCCATCAGGCCCTGTCGCTTTTGACATGTCCGTTTTTCACGTTTTTCTCTGTGATTGCTCCTTCCGCCATCTCCACCGTAAGGGCGGCAGGGCTTAATGTTGGCCTTCAAAAAATCCAACGGAAGGTTGCTATCTGCTGAAGGCCGGTTGATCTGATTTCCTGGAGTATTTTCACCTCACCTGCGGCCTTTCGCAAAGCTGCCTTAGAATGCACATAATTGTAGTAGGCCTTGGGGTTGCATTTAGAGGCCCCAGCGATCCGCTCCTTGTAGGCAGTTCGCGGCAAACTTTTCTCCCACCTATGTAGTCGTGCATATCCTTAAACCTCATGAAAGTCCTGTACTTACGCTCCCTGGCTTTTGTGATCTTACTCCCTCACCTTGTTGGTATCCCTTTTTATTTGATTCTATAGAGTGGTGCAGCTAAGTCTGTTATTGCAAAAAGGTGGCTCGTAATTGCCTCCCGCTGATGATTCACGTAGTTTCTACCAACTTCTACTTTTTACCGAGTTTGGAGACCAAGGTCCATCGGTCTACTTTTACCCACTCATGAGAAGTTTCTTCTATATTTGTCGTGGTTTACCAGGCCTCGGAGACTTAGTCGTATGCGGAGTAGGGAGTGATTGCTACTGCCTATTGGCTCCCCCAACTCAAGACTCCCTATGTTGCTCGGTTTTCTCGTTTGCATCAAATCAAGAATTGAAGATACTTGACCGAATCTCTATCATTTCGCTAGGGTACCCTGTCGAACCACCCCAAGTTTATGCACGAAGTGCAAGAAATGATGTCCATATGTGCCTTCCGGGCGATCTTGCAAACCCAGTCAATCTCGGGGCGTTAAAATTCTCTAGTACGAGATGTTCGCCCACGGAACCTGCAATCACGCTGAAAAAAAGAAATAATTTTCTGTCCTCTGCCGGCGTTGACTCCGACCTAAATCACACAGCTACAACTGAGATCCTGAGGCATCCAATTAGAGCCTTGACTTCCAGAGCCTCTGTTTGTGGTAGTCAATTTAGGTCCGCCCTGTTCATCGTACATTTTGGCCACTAGTATCAGCGTCCCCTCCTATTCTTCCGTCTCTATCCATTCTGAAAAATGAACAAGCCTGCGGCATTACTTGACTGTTACCCTCCACCAGCCACAACCAGATCTCAATGAAGCCACCACATCTGCATCCGGAGTCCCGAATTATAACTCCGGCCGCTTATTACCCACACTTCCAGTGTTTGTGTAGGTCACCCTTATAACCCCCTCGTCGTCCTATCGGCTGCTGAACGGACGGGTGTGTTGCGTGCTCAGGAGTTACTTACGAAGCTCTCGCCCTTTTATTTGCATGCCGGTTGAGAGACTCACCCCCGCTCTGGACTCAAAGCCTCCTTATTTGCCTATTCTGACGCATGGCAGCCACTGATGTGGGATCCAGTCTTAGTGGCCCATTGTGTTTCCTTCAGCTCTGATGCACGGAGCGGAAATCTGTTGCCATCCCTCAATCAACTTTTGATTCTCAGTATGGAGACTTGCAACCGTGTGGTACTCAATCTTGGCGATCTGCGCTCGATATCCCTAGCCTCGATCCTGCTCATGACAGTATCATCCGGTTCTATGGCAACTACATTTCTGGTGACTGAATCATTCCACAAGCCGATACCAAGAACCTGTTCCTGTGCCGCGGATTACTGAAATCTACCGGCGTTGGCTGTGGGTCTCGACATCTCGAGCCACTGATGCTCCGTAATCTTCCACGTAAAAATACCATTTTGATTACAACAAGCTCCGGTACTTTCACCGTTCGAATCAGATTCACCACGTGGTACCTTACCGTCCCTTCTCTCTGCTTCTCCTCCTTCGAAAGGGATTCCGAGATCTCATGGACGACGTCATTGCGATTCCTGCCCAATGCGATATCCCCGGAGGTTTGCACCTTATTTGGCTCCCAGCTTACCTGCTTCAGGGCTTCCTCTACAACCCTCAGCCTTGCGCTTATTTCCGAGCTTCTGGTGACCGGATCAATGTCCTTTTTCACTCCTTGGATTCCTATGTTTCTGCCTCTGTACTCTCTCTTCATAAGACTTTTTCGGCTCTAGTTCTACCCGTGGTTCACTTTCATCTTTTTTTCTTGTCACTTTTGAAGAAAACCTTTCCGTTTTGCCGCAACAAACGTCCACATTCTCCGAAGATTCTAGTGCTTTTGGCCCTAGCCTGTATTAAGTTTCCACGATAGTAGGCTCTTCGTCCACTGCTGGTGACACAACCATTCTTCCTTGTCCGACTGATAGACATCTTCACCTTCTGCAGCTTTTAGTGAACCATTACAATCAGTGTCACCTAGCTCGACGCTCTTGCTGTCCTCCACTTGAGGCAAGGTTTGCTGTTGGCTTGTCTGAGTGTTCATCAGGATGGAATCTTGCATGAGCTTAATGAAACCTGGGCTAGCCCAGCTTACCTTATCGCATTGACAGTATAGCTCATAAATGCCCTTACACATGCCCTCAGAAACACAGTGGAACCACTTACCACAAGTGTTCTACTGAAACCTGCTTACCACCCTGCCTTTATGGGGAAGCAGATCTCCAAAACTTTGCGTCCTGTTCAGGGCTTCGTATTGAGCCTCTAGGGCGTATTCCCTTCCCAATCGGACTACCCATAAATTATGTCAGCCCCGATCCAAGTAAAGTTGGAAGCAAAAATACCCCCACCTAGCTTCGGTCGAGAAGGTTGGTCGTTCGGTGGTTAAGTATTTCGACACTTACCTTCGTACAATTTATTTCCTTCTGCCTGCGTGCTTTCCCGGATTTTATAATCTTGATATTCCTGTTCTGAGCTACCAAGCCTTAGCTTTTTACGCACTAAACAGTTAGTATTAAAAAGTCATTCATGAAGAGTCTACCAGCTGGGATATGACACTTATGGACCAGAAAAGCACTCCTAGTTGAAGAAAACCGGATCGACTACCACCTACACCACTCTTGCACTGAGTTCATGTCCTTTCTGAGGTTGAGTTATGTAGGGAAGATGACCCAAATGTGTAGACTAAGTTGCCGCTGTCTGCAAACAAGAAAATTATGCAGAGTATTTTTGCTCGAAAGACGTCTTTCACGTAGAGTAGTAATAGGAAGTGGACAAGATCACTACATCATATTACTCAACTAATAAACGCCTGGGATTGGGATGGGGTTCAGTTGAAACTGACGGCTTGAAAACGGCCAGAGGGATAACAGATTAACCGAGGGTATAGCAGATCTACTAAACCGCAGGACTTAACATTTAGTAGCAATTGCAAATGGGACAAGCAGCCAAATGACTAGGTGATAAAAAGGACGTTGATTATAATAACCCTTTTGCTCTTGGCGATTAGAGTGACCGAATCAAAGAAACCAAAGTCCCATAGTGTGCAAGATCTGCAGCTTAGAAAGCTATGATGGGGTGCATGGATTAAGTTGTCGGTAGTGAAAAAAGCAATCAACTATTCAGTGGCGAGCCCCTCCATGGATCTGGCGAAAACGGGTGTATGGTTTACAAAACCACTGTTTTGTGGATCACACAACGATGCATTTTTTTGACCGAACTAGCGGCGAGTACCATCCACTGAGCGGGAAGTATCGAAGTTGATATTGAGGTATTAAGCATTTACAAGGATAAATGTGCTGTTTTGTCCCTCGAAGCGGAAGTGAACAGAGGGGCTTCCTAAGCCGGTTAGGTAGAACAGAGTGACGATGGCAGAAGCCTTTTATATTTTCCCCGCATTAAACGGCATTAGCGACAGCTTTTATTTCTCTAAATTAGGAAGGGTAGGCAAGTGTATTTTCTTCTGAGAAAGAAATGTGTTAAAAGCTTGGGATTATGGATCTGTTGGTCGTTACGTATGATGCACATGGGGTAAGTTGATTTATCCTAATCGTGTGGAGGAGTTTGAGGTTTGCATGTGAATATTCTGGAGTGTTAGACTGTTTCACATTTAGAGGTTTGCTTATTCGCTTCGCCCGGTTAAAGCGCCGTAAGGAGTAAGGCTGTCAAGAATTGGATGCGGGTTTGCGTACAATATGTCAGTGTCCTATTGAGAGCCATGTGACAGGAAGAAATCTAACCAGACATGGCTTCAAAGAAAAGGCAGTCTGACCAGCCCAGTTTGCCGATTTGCAAAGGACGTTCACATGCTGAGCAGTGTTTGTAAATTTTTGAGGTCTAAGACGAATATGAAGAAGACTCAAGGCTGTCTTTTGGTCATTATCCGGAAGGATATCCAGTACGGAGGTGCCAAACTTGGGGAGATCACGGGGAATACTAAGTTAAAGATAGTATTTCATTTGATGGGGTTAAAAGAATCCCGCATCCATCTTCCTACGTAAGTTTTAGGAACAAAGTTTAAGAGCTGTGGAGTGGCGGTCTCAGTTTACCAGCAGACCATGAGAGCTTTAAGGTCTTTCCAAACATGTTTTGACTCTTCGCAGATGAATGCTACGTGATGAAACGCCCTGATGATTTAAAAGAGCTCAAAACTGGTTGGTGACGGAGTCAGTAAACGTATCTCAGTTGTCATTAGGGTATGTTACTTCCTTTGTTGCTGGGTTTTATTCCCGGGGCGGCTCACTGCTCAATGCTTCTCACGCAGGCTAAGAAATTTTCGGCCCATGGTCCATGCTTCCAGTGGCTCTGGGTCCTTCACCCCAGGTTAGCATACGTCAGCTGAAGCGACGGGCGATTTCACGTGCCCGCACTCTTCAACCCTTGTTCCATCACATATGATTCTGAGCCTGTTGAGGATGAAGGTACTAAGACGGCTCTCAACATTCTGCAAGTAATGAAGAATGATGATTGAATCCGTCTGAAAATCTGGGGACCAGTTCATGGATTTCGAACACCTCACAGTCTGTAACAAGTTTACTGTCTAAACTGTCGCACTTAACTCCAGGAATGAGACCAATATTTACTTCGAATGCATGACTCGAGCCTTGGCTGGCAATAACCAAGCTCCCTAACTGCTGTCCCCTCCACCATACCGTTCATGTACTACGGCGCCGCAACCCGATTTCGATTTCGATGAAAACGTGTGAACGTCTGCTTTCTGTCTTAAGTCGTCTGGACACAGACATTGTGGAACCTTTACCCTTCGCATTTCCCTATTACTGGTTAGAAATTTTTCCCAACCAAGTTATCTTGAGGTTCAATGTACTCATTCCAACCACGTTTCTTTCTGGAAACGTAGTTGCAGCAAAATATTTCCTGGAAGCGGCGACGGGAAGAAAACCCAGGAGAATCGTACAAGCTGGAGAGGATCACGGCCCTTGTTACTTCCCGGCCGGGTATGCTCACTTGTTAAACAAATTCATCGGTTCCGGCGTCCCATTGCAGTAACCAACTGGGCAGCTCTTTTCCTGCACAGCGGGGTTTTATCTGGTATGTTTTTAGACTGCAAAATATTCAGGCAAATAAAGCAGCCCCCGGCACATTTTCCATACCCCAGCGCCCTTCCACAAACACACTTAGTAATTTCGAACAGTTAGACAGCCTACTGACGATGACGTACAATTTGAATTCAGAGGAAGCCACTCCGCCACGAGCAATGTTATATGCATCTTCCCCAGGCTGCGTAAAACCATGAAAGTTTCCAGCTTATTGCAGTTAGTTATTGTACGACGTCGTTTATCGGTTACGTTTCCAAACTAGACGATAAAACTTATTCTACGCAATTGTTCCCGGCTAGCATAGATAATCCGATGAACCCTCAAAGTTGGCCTCGAGATCACCCGGCTTATGGTTTCCGCTTCTTCTACCCAGCAGCTCTGTAAATTCGATGACAGAGGGTAGGCGATATATTTCGGCGCACCTAATGCATCCAGGTGAAACCTGTAGCCTAGAAGAACATTCTGTAGCGCAGTTCCTCAACACTAGACACAAAATGGCGTAAACGTCTTTCATAGGTTACGCCTTAGAAATTAGATCGCTAATTAAACTTTGGGCAACTTGAAAAGTGCTTTTTAACAAGTTTCAGCAGTCATTTACTTCAACATTTCCATGGCCAGTCGCCAAATAGGGCATCCAACAAAGCCTCATTCGTTCAACCTCGAAATTAGCTTGCGTTGTACAGATTTCTCTGTCAAATGTCCAATATCTTGGCTTCAATGAAAGGTTTGTACTGCTTTGTGAACTTGCGCTACTGTTCTCGTAGGTATTTAGACATCAAAAACTCCACCCTCTGTGGGCTGAACAACAATTGGGCTGAGGGAACGAGATTTTTGACCAGTGTGTGACCTTTACTATCTAATTTACCCATGCCCTCAGGCTGATGCTTAGCAGGGACTCCCTGCATCTCCTTTGTCTTTACCCTCTCAGCCAGCTTAATTTGATTTTGGTGACTGCCAACTGCCCCTCTGATTTTGCAGCGCTACGCTAATAAGCATTCAAAATCACAAAACGTGAACTTACCTGGACGGGACTAGATCTTTAAGGGTTATTCGAACCAAAGGCACTCATAACATCACCAGAGACGTTCTAAGCTAAGTCCTGACCAATTTGCACCGGCGACTATTTTCTGGGTATTTCGAATGCTCTCGTTCCAAAATGACCAATTTATGTATTCTAAACAGCTTTTGAGCAATGCTTAGCGAAAGTTGAATCCCAAACCCAAAAAACAATCTATTGACAAATTTTCATATTGGTTTAAAAAGGTAATTAACCAAAGGCAAGGAATTATGAAGGTAATCGTGCACAAAAACCCCAATGCGCGATCACAAAGACTTAAAACAGGGACCCATGTCAATGTGCAGAGCTTCAGACGTAGTTCACGCGGTTCAGCAGCATTGTGTCAGAATCGCACGGTGAGTACCAATAGGACAACCCTTAGGCAAACAAAGGAATGCGTGAGAGAAGGCGCTGAATTCATTTGCGCGGCAGCGGTCTCGTTTTTTCTGATGCAGAATATTTTTCAGAGGGTTTTCTTCAGCCATGGGTTTGGCTCGTTGGGTTTGATCCTCAGCGAGCGGAACGGTATACCCCACCCTAAATGATTTCACGTCGTTAATCCATCTCTAACATGCCTGACGTTATGCAAGATATTACCATATACGTTTCCAGAAGCACTTTTGAAAATCATTGTTTCCTTCCAGCAGGTAAGGTAGGTACCCTAAGTGTCTTTGTAAAGCGACAGCCTCCGCCAAAGCTCTTATTGAGCAGATCATTTCACGTAATTTCCAGATGCTCTACGTCGCTTGAAATTACTGGAACAACTGGCCCGTCGGTTTGTAATTCTTTCAACCTCAACCAGCATTGTCTCCTTATCCACTGACTATGTTTCTCAATGGTTATTCATATTCTCTAACCAGACGAATTAAGTTATTTCCAGCCTCAACAACGATAGCTGAACTAAGGCGTTCGGAAATCCCAACGGACACCTCTCACTTTGGACTGGATGACGATTCAATTTTTGTCCGTGCGTTTTCACCGTCGCACGTAATTCTTTGTGAGCCGATAAATTCGATTCTCAGCTGCAGGTGCGTTCGTCAGCACATTTCTTCAGGCGATTAACCTTTTTCACAATATCGAGAGCAAATCTGTGCTTGCAATGTGGGGTACTTCTAAGTGGACAGGTCCGGTGCGCAGGCACTTCTTCAAAAATCTGTCCGTTTTTTGTAGCGGGGACTGGCCAGAAATTATCCCCCTGACCTATTCTCCACTGTTCATTATCCCAAATCTTAGGAGCACACTGTTTGATAGCTGATTTTTACCCGCTTGCAAAGCCTAGGTAAATGACCCGCACTACAGTGTTCACTAGAGGGCAGGGCAGAATGTTAAGCCTGAAACTTGAAGTTGACTATTTGCAACTCCCACAAAATCCAACCAGCAATCCAGTTGGTGTGAAGTTCAGCTTCTGCAATCATTAACCGTTAGCGCCAACTACCGTAGTCTCGTCAACGTTTCATATAGAATGAAAAATGCGCATGCTGTGATCAGTTTATGACATCCAATTCTAATCGTTGCACCTCTGCATCAGTTTTAGCCTGACGTTCCGTCTGGTGCCTGGTCGTATGCCCGCTGATAAACTTATCTAGAATTTAAATCTTGTCCGCAAAGCCGCCGCTTGCAGAAACCTGGCCCAATCAGAAAGGTAACGAATTTCATTCAACTAAACGTCGAAGTTCGCATTTTGTACGTTCAGAACTGCGCTCTTGAACTCCAACTTCTCAGGCACCCTTGAGATGAAAACTCCGTTCACGCTGCCTAGCAGAATGTCCCACCCATTCACCTACATGATAATATATTGGGTAAGCTCACTCATCGGTTGCAATTGTCAGCCGGAGTACCAGCGGATTTTATATAGAACCACTGATGCAGGCCGTTCAATTCACGGACCTCGAGAATCCTACTACCTTTAGATGTGTTAAACCGCGTTTTACATTGTTAATGCAGAAAATCAAAAGAGAAGAGTTAGTTGAGAATACGGTCTTCTAGCTTGTCCCGCCATGGGACCCGACAAACGTGGCCGTTCTAAGCGCCAAAACCGCGATCGTTTAATCCAGCCGTGGTATGGAAACAGTCATCAGTCGGGTCACTTTAGTCTTGACAGCTTTCGGCTTCTTCCAGCCCTCTTGGTTCATGTACCACGAGAATCCATGCCGTAACCCGATTCCAAGGCAACGAAAAGCATGCATGTGAGGATCGCACTTGTTTCTTCGACGGTCGCTTTCTGTGAACCATGGCCTTCCTCACTTTGCATAGCCCCAACAACCATCCAAATCGCTGCTCGCGTTATAGACGACCCAATTGTCTGTCTCATTCTGTTTCTCCGTCGGACGCTTCTAGTACTATCTTGGCACCCAGTAACATCATGTCAAGACTGAGTATAACAGATCATACTACCTTGCTGCTGACAGTAGAACCTCTCTCCCTGCAGAATGTGCTTCTCACAGATTTAACCCAAAAAGAGTTCAATATAATCTGCGCTCTACTGCATTTCCAGAATACGTTCCGTAGCCAAAGTGCGTCCTTTTAACTCTAGATCGCCGGCCCCTCTTCCACTTTTTGGCATAGTCTGCAACAGCAGTCTACAGTCTAATATCTACTGAGTTTGGAAAAACTCACTCAGTTCGGGGGCCTTTCCCGAAGTACAAACTCCGCCTTGTTTAAGAAAATGTGGTCATCAAAGAATCGGGGTCCGGTGCGAAACTTCAAAAACTCAAAACTTCTGAGAGACGAAAATTAGCACGAAGCGGAAAAGAGAGCCTTACAGAAAAAACCCTAGTCTATATGTACTTCTCAGTCTCTTCGTCCTAGTTCAAGGCAAACTTTCAGAATAACACCGGTACACCTTTGTGTCCGCCTGGCAGTTTTATCTGCGGCAACACTTCCTGAACGTCCGCCGATTCATTGACCTTTCCTAGAGGAAATTCGCAAAACACTTCGTTCAGCGGAATGGTTACAATGGAGCCTTTTATGTTACATCAGCTAAGAGAGAACCATTCACAGTTAGCTCCGCGTTCGATTGCAACCCGAATTTTCTTCTATTTATTGTTGTCCAAAACTCCTTGGTGCGGTGGGCACCCCACCCTTTCCCCAATCGCCCATTCAGACTTCATTCTTTATGTGTAACTGAGATCCAGACTCCGTCACTTAATCCTAACAAGCTTCTTTCACTTGTACGTTTTTCACAAAACCCCTTTCCACGTGACTTATTGTCCCTATCTAAATGGTGTTATTGTCTAACAGTCCCGATAGCCACTAGTTCCAAGGTCCAGAAGCTATAGACAACTAATTTTTCCACCGAGTGTTACCCTGCATCGCCATCAATGATAGTTGGTCCCCCGGTGACATTTTGCCGGCCGTCGGTTGAACTCAAGGTTCGCCACGAAGTAGCCGTAGCAGAAATAGCCGAAGTAGTCCCCTCTGCCGATGCAGCGAAATTTACAGGAGCTGTCTGTTCTCCGTTTTTTCCAGCGTTCCGAAACCTACCCGGCAAATATTGGCATTTACGGAGAATGGCTTGGGGTTGCCCAACCTGTGGTCCAAAACTCAACGTTTCTCGGCTACGTCGCATCCACCGAGCATGTTTCCTGGTGCACTCTGCACTTCGGTGGCAAGAATGTCCCCGAGGTTAGATCTTCGTTAGGCGGCAAGTCCTTAATGAGTTTGGCGGCCAAACCAGTGGACCACCGACTGTAACTCAAGAATGTCCACTGTCGCGCGTCGTGGGGGTACT
Source organism: Fasciolopsis buskii (assembly GCA_008360955.1). NCBI lineage: Eukaryota > Metazoa > Platyhelminthes > Trematoda > Plagiorchiida > Fasciolidae > Fasciolopsis > Fasciolopsis buskii. The sequence continues at coordinate 14,034 of LUCM01007382.1, forward strand.
TTTGCGAATTTGGTCTCCCGAACGCCACCCACGGTATCAATCATAAAATTCCTTTATCGACTGGGCACATCGCCCTGGGACCAGAATTTTCTTGAACGAAACTCGTGCCCTTTGCCTAGTTAACTCTAAGATGGCCACAACTAATCGCCCTTACGAACGCAGTCATCCATAAAGTGATATGCTACCAATAACCTTCGCCGCTGCCCGTTCCCAACTCTGCATCTTCCCATCTCATACTCAGTTACCAATGGCCTCGAATCATTCACCATGCTTCTACACAAATGGCCAACCTCTAACAATTCCAGATGTTCCTAACGATGTTCCTTTTAAGCCTAGTAAGTCAACTGTAAATCCACCGGCTCCTCCTCGCTGTACTTCGGCTCATCAGGCCCCACTCCTGCCCGTTATCCTCCCTACTAAACCATTGAGCAGTGATTACACATTCAAAATATCTATGATTCTGCCTAACGCGCGACGCCTCCTAGGTAAAATTAGCACCCTGAAACGCTTTTAAGAAATCACTCCCTTGACATCATTCTAATCACTGAAGCTTGTTGATGGGATACACACCCTTAAATCAAACATTTCTGAGTGGTTACAACTTCTTTCTGACGCACCGAACTATTCGCGTGAAGGTGGCTGCTTGGCATACGTTAAGCGTAACTTCTCCATTTCCCCCCTCCGGCACACAGTGTTAGGCATTTTACATGGGATTTTGTGGCTCTCTGTGCGTATGCGTGACTCCCTAGTGTACGATCTCCGTCATCAAAAATGCTTCAGCTTCCCCAACTCTTCAAGGTATCTGAATACATTGCATCTATCCATGGAGAAACGAAACTTATACCAGAAGACTAAAATGCTCCTAAGATCTACTGGTCCACCAAAACTGTCCCTTCGCAGTTCCTCAACTTTGTTCGTGCAACCCACATAGGATAACAGACGCAGCATGTCGCAAACCCCACCAGAGGAAAAATGCTCTTGACATCTTATTTACTTACGGTCTGCGTAATGTTGATACGTCTGCACCAGAAATCTTTCCGGGTAGTGACCAAGAGATGATCTCCTGTTTTCTTCATATTCGTCACAGACCCGGAACAACCGCAACCCCTACCCAGTCCGCGAGCGTCTCTTATAAATTAGCGAACTGGGCTGGTTTGACTACCGCTGTTCGGAGCTTTGACTATAATGATAGTAATAATAATGTACACTTCTTAAATTTCGAGAGGCATGGACAAGGCAAGATCAAATTTTTTACAAGGATGATGCGAAGGAAATTCGAACGATATAAATGGGAAGGGAGTAGGGGTGAGAGCAGCCTTGAGTAATTTGAGAAGTTTGTTAGCTTGTGTGTATTTATGCGGACAAGCGCTGATCACATAATTTAATACAAAATTCCCTTAGTGGTGTGGAAGACACATGGCCAATATTCGATAGCCCTGAGCGAACAGTTTCAAAATGTTATCCAAATAAACCTGGAAAAATAGCAGAAAATTGAAGAGGAGTTGAAAAACATTGGTATACAAACCGAGAGATAACATTTTGTTTCAACTGGAGGTGCCAAAGCTTCCTGATTTGTAAAGATAACCAGCGGAGTTTCTTTACACAGGTAGAAATGTGAGTAGTCCACTTCAGCTAGGTTATCAACAGTAACCCTTGGAAATCTTGCAGAACCAACCCTGGTAAGAGTTTTTGAGTTAATGAAAGACGTTTCTGATGGGTTGGCTGACCGAGACAGAGATTGAACGGACCTTTGAAAGATGTGGATGTGCTGGGATTCAAACCAGCGCGTACAGAGAAATCGTAGATAGAAACCAAGTTGCTGGAGATTCTTTAAAAGTCTTCATTGCCATAACCGGCTTCAGAAGAAGCAGCATCATCAAATGAGATTCTGGTACGAAAACCATCACCAAGGGGTAGCATAGGAATGACTAAGCAGGTACTGGGTACGTACACATGGTGAGCAGCAATAACCATGAAGCCGGCCGCGAGATTCTGCGCAGATTTCTTTCTCTCACGTACTGCACTATTTGAAATAAAAAAGATTCACTTTGATTCCGACTACTTAGAATGACACACCGACTGAAGCTCCCCAGAAGAGAGCTGAAAACGAGTGCTTTTCACAGCACCGAAAAGCAGGAGGTTGGCTTCACAAATTCCCATGGTCAAGATTCGTGATTCACCTCGGTCGTAAGCGCACGTATACATTGCTTGCATTGCTCACTATTTTTCTACTCGCCACAATCGGGAATTTCATGTACCGTCACCAAAGTGGTATTCCTTTGCCAAGATTCAATACAGTGGAGTGTTTCTATCATCCGTCATCGTAACTCCCGGTTGGCCGCATGTAGCTATGAGAACTCTCTTAGAGGTGTGGCCGGACGCAGAGCCAAGAGCCTCCATCGTCCTCACAATGTCCATACCCTCCGTTACTTCACCGAAGACGACATGTTTTCCGTCAAGCCACGGGCAAGAAACAGTGGTTATGAAAAACTGTGAGCCATTGGTGTTCGCGCCAGCGTTCGCCGTGGACAGCAGGCCGGGTTTGGTGTATTTGTGGTTGAAATTCTCGTCTTCGAATTTATCGCCGTAGATGCTTTTGCCACCCGTTCCGTTTCTTTTAGTGAGATCACCAACCTGGCACAGGAATTGGGGGATTATCCGATGGAAAACAGCCTTCGTAGCCAAAACCTTTTCGCCCGTGCACAAAGCACGGAAGTTTTTGGCGGTTTTCGGTACATCTGAGTATAACTCGAAAAAAATCTTCCCGAGTGCGACGCCGTCGGCGGTGATATCAAAGAACACACGGGTCCGAGCCATGGTGCGCAGGGTAACAACAGCCGAGTGAGACTCTCGAAACCAACTACGAGTCATGCGCAAGGCAAGATAAAAATTTTTCGAGGAAGGCACAATGCAGGCATGAAAAACAGAGACTAGACATGAAATGCAATGTGTTTTTGCTCACAAAATCATAACAGGCAATGTGATTTGCTGGTCAGGAGGTTTCGAGTTTTAAATGAAAGCTAGATAAGAACTCGCAAAGGTTTTTCCGTGACCGAGTTCCAGCCCTTCACTGCGAGTAATGCATCAAAGGTGCGTATCGCGGGCATGAAATATGGCTGGAAGGCAATGGCTGTCGCCGCCAGTTGGCCGGGATCCTCAAAAATTAAGAGGATTGTAGGGTGAAGATGGAGATCAACATAAGTGTAATAACGGGAAGGAGATGAGTCAAAACCAGACTGGATATCATATGAGGCAGTATAAAATGCAAAAATCTGCAAGCACAGTCCGTTGCACCAGGAAAGCAGCTACAAGGGATGGGAATTTTTTAATCGTAAGAATAATCCATGAGGTTCGTTTTGAGCAACTTTGATTTCAAGAACTTCGCCTTGGTCCAGAGATGAAGGTGGGGTTGCAAAAGAAGAAGGAGAACCGGAATCATATGGGGCAATGTCTGATGGATTCGTGTGGAAAATGGTGTCCAAGAGCACCGGTCCATTGCCAAATTTTGCAGACCAAAATAAACGTTGATAAAAAATGACGGCCCACAGGTGTTTTCGAATTTCAAGATGCATGGTGAACGTCAGTCTATATCAGATGCCAATAAAAATACTGTCCTTCATGAGCCCGTTTTGTATGGTTTTGACAAAGAATTTTGGGAAGAGGAGAACAGAAGCCAGCGCAACATAATGCACGTGAACGTAGGGGCTAGATTTTTGTTTACCACAACGGTGCTAGTGGATGGGGCTGACCGAGTGCTGGCCACCCAACCTGAAAAACACCGTTTGAAGGTGAACGCAGCAGGTGTAATCCGCCAACCTGGGTGCACCCGCACACTGCTGCGGCCCAGCTGCCCCGCCCGATGTGCGCCGGCCAAAGCGATGGATATGACCGCGCCCCGCACTATTATGATAGCACCAGTGTACTCGTGGTATGAAGGAAGGAATTTAAATATGGTATGGGTTGGGTAAGAAAGAGTGTTTCCAGGATCGGATAATCGTAGAGGAGCCGAAACCGCAGTAACCAAAGCATGGGGTAAGCGTTTCCATCCAAACAGAACTAAACGGCCTGGAAAAGAGAGAAAAAAGACGGAGATCGGTCAGGCCTAGCCGCCAACTGCGGATTAAGAAGCGATCAGTCTTACGAGCGGCTCACAGAAAGAAGTTACCAGAACGCATATTGCAAACCAAAATGTGTGACTGGTGGCAATCCGGGTTTATTTATTTTTATTCTTTGTTTTTTTAATAGATGGGCAGGCTAATCTAGTGTGTGGATCGTCTACGCTATGAGCAAAGAGAATGAACCCGTATTTTATAGGACGTACAGGAAGCAACCGCTGCAGTTATAAATAATGAACGAGCTACAATGACAGATTCACTAGGGACTGGCTAAATTCAGCGTATGAACAAAGATCATATTCCAATCTAGGAGGCCGTGTCCTTCGAAAACAAAAATTGGTCGGGGCCAGCATGTATGCGAGATGGAAGCGGTCACTAAGGGAAGAGAAAATACCACGTTGGACTTTATGTTCGTGGAGATAGTATGAGGTCTAAATTGTCTAAAATGGACAGAGATATCGATGCGGAGTGAAGAAGGAAGAATCCAAGATGTTGACCTAATTTCTTCTGGAGGGTACCGTTTGGGATCGTCAGAAACAAGGTGATTTCAGCGGGCAAGATTCGTTTGCTTGGAGAGAGGGGTTGATGAAAGGTAAGGGTGAGGATGATAGTTTTTATCTTAGAAGACGGTGGCCAGGTATAGGTACCACACCGTTTTTGCGACGGTGTTGGGGTTAGTTGGGTAAGTGGATGGGAGAGAGTTGTGAGTGAGCAACCCTATATGCAGTTAGAACGATAAGGTTTATGGATATGAGTCACAATATTGAGCGGCAGGTACCCTTTTTGCAGGCAGAAGAACGGTAAAATGCATATGACGTGGAACTGCATACATATAATTAGCATGCGCTGGTGCCGGAGCTCTGATTGAAGTGAGAGAGACTAGGTTGATTCTTATATTATATAGGCAAGAATATTTACTTTTCTTTCCGTAACGAACGAAAAGGTGACATCAATGCGTTTTTCAGAGGCCCACTCCAATTTCATACATTTGGTTCTCACGTGAGTATGGGTGGTATAGATTAATGAGAAAGGGAACACTGACTACTCTACGTACTTTCTTTTCAAGTGCAGTAGATAATGGTGACAAAATGCGCAAATTTTGGGGGAGTTTGATCTATAGTGACGAATATCCAAAAATGAAGGAGTTGGCTCTAACGGGTGTCTTTGGAACTGCGAGAGTTATGGTACAATCCGCATTTCGGAGAAAGTACGGGAGTGGGTTTCTAACACGAGGTGTAGAGACGCAGCCGCTCCTTGTGATAATATTGCTAAAGAGTACCAGGTTTGCTTTTATGCGTCGGCGCCACAAGGGATCTAATTTCAGCGACTCACAGCGTTCTGTGCAATTTAGGCTTGCAGAGTAGCCAATCAACTGCGCGTTAGATGCACGCTGGACGTCTTCAATCGCCGCTGTGTCGCATTGCCTCATGTTAAAATAGACTAGAGAGCAATACTCTAGAATGGGACTGACGTGGGTCCCAAAAGATGTAGTTTACTTTCGTCCAATTCTATGTAACAGCCCTACTAAATTATTTGCTTTCGCTTCGAGAAGTCCAAGGTACAGGAATAATTTAGACCCAGGTCGCGAACTTGGCAGTTAACGAGGGTGGTTTGGATTCCAAGCTTGAATTCTCTTGGGGTATAACACACCCCATGAAGCTGTCTTTTCAGCGGAGAATTTTAACATCCAGCCGTTTGCTCAGGAGTCGAGCGACGCTAAATCTTGCGACGTGTTAATTATGGTGGACTCTAAATCTTCGTGGTGAAAGATGTACACAATTTCGCTATCGTCTGCGAAGGGATACGGAGTGCCGTTTCAAATGACATCGAAGGTATCGTTAAAGTACAATAGGAAGAGCAGGAGGCCCAGGACGCTGCCTTGGATCACACCGCTGGACACCAATCTGGGTTTACATATGAAGCAATTTACTTCCACTATCTGTTTTCTAAATGACAGCTAAGATTAAAAACCACCGCAGCATTGGATCAACAATGCCGTAGAACGCTATTTTATTTAGCAACCCAGGGTGGGACACTATCGAAAGCTTTCTTCATGTCTAAAAAGATCACTATAACTGACCATCCAGTGCTCAGGGCCTTAGTGATAGCGTTAAAACAGTGAATCATGCAAGTAGCGCAGGATTCCTTACGAAGGAAGCCTGCTATCCACGATTAATGTTTATGTTCCTCAAGGTAAGCTATAAGACTATTCTTAATCAAAAGTTTCATGTTCATGGGGACAATAGAGGCGTGGTTTCATCTGGCTCCCAAGAGGCTGATGACATCTTGTATGCAAGCCTGCAATCGATTATTGAGAAACTCACTCCTCACTGAGCCCAATGCGAATAAGCAAAATTACAGAGAATGAAATGCTTCCTAAACTGCAGAATATTTAGACGAAAACCTTAGCCTTCTCCACATTAGTGAGGATAAGTCGACTTCAGAACGACATTCTGGCTGCATCCAAAGAGCAACCTCGAAAGCCGGAACAAACTGACCTTCAACCGTCGAATCCCGCTCCGCATGTGGCCAGAATTATGCGGTCCTGCACTATTCTCAATAAATCTACTGCCCCTATGTACACCTTACACAACAGCCAGCAGCTGAATGACCCGAAGGAAGTTGCCGAAGCTTTTGTCTCATACATCTACTCCACTCTAATTACCGACATAGACACCAATTTTACCATCCCCCCTAGGCTAACAGATCATAAGTTTTCGTCCATATTAATTACTTTGGAGAAAATAGAGAAGGCTCTCGCCGTCGTCGAACCATCCTAACTATCTAGCTCAGTCACTGGGCCCTCGTCTGATTCCGCTCCGGCAAACCCGATATTGCACTTCTTTTTTAAACCTGCTCGCCGCTTTATTGCCAACTGAGGTATTCCCCGTTCACTGGAACGTATCCACCATTGCTCCTCTCCCCGGAAATGGATCTTCGTACCACCCACAAAACTACCGTCCAATAACCCAACACACCCAGCCTGGCCAGACTCACGGAGAGCATTGTCAAGGACCAGCTAACTGACTTTCTCACGACCAACGACTCGATGAATCACAGCATGGTTTTCTTAGGCGCAGATCCTGTAGCTCACGCCATTTTGATTTTTTGAGCTGGTCATCCAAAATACCGACAAGACAAAAGACATTATAATAATCGTCCTTCACACGGCCAAGGCATTTGGTCGCATGCCCCATGAATTAGTTAATAAAAATCGAATCCTACTGTTGGTTAACCTCATGCCGTTCTCAAGTAGTCAGTATCAACGGAACCTTATCCCAACCTCAGCCAACCAACAATGGGGGTGTCCCCGGAGCCTTACTATTCCTGCTCTATGTAAACGATATCCCTCGAGCAGTATGCCACGGCACACGTTTCTTATTCGCCGACGACATCAAGATAGCCTATTCTTCCAAGTAATCTTCTATACCCCAAACCATGGCCAATAACGCGGAGGGTTTAAACTCAATAAACAATGGGCAATGGGCGATGCAATTCTCTGCCGCCAAAAGCACTGTTCTTGTCTACAAGTGCCAAGTTCCCTAGGGCAGGCTATTCATAAACAGTCTCTCAACGCTACCCACTCAGTTTGTAAAAGATCTAGGCTTACAATTCTCCTTCTCATTCAAATTTCAAGGACAGGCGGTTTGCAAAATCACAAACGGAAGCGGGACTAATAGGCTCATCGCTAAAACATTTCGCACTCTAAGATGTAAGCTGATGCCATACAACTCACATTGCAGACTGCAATCGGAGTATTGCCTGAAAACTTTCTCGAGGAACCTCAGAGTTAATAAAAATAACAGCAATAATAATAATGGGTGTATTTCTCGAAATTCGAGTCATGCGCAAGGTAAGAACAAATTTGCACAAACATGGCGCAGTGGAAATCGTAAAACAAAAATTTAGTCGTGAAGATGCAGTATCTGGCTCTCATGGACATAACCTGCAATAAAGTAGGCTAAACACGGGTTTTCGGGCTTTAAATCAGAGCTAGACAATCCATTGCCGACACTTTTTGGGGCTATGAGTCGCACACTGCGAGTCAATCCATGTTTAAATGCATCAAACGTGCGTATCGCGGGCGAATAATTTGGCTGGGAAGAAATGGTGGATGTTGTCAAGTAGCCGGGTTCACCAAAAAGCAGGAGGGCAATATGGTAAAGACGAAGATCAATATGAATGTAATAACGGGATGGAAAAGAGTCAAAATCACACTGGATAGCATATGAGGTGGATGGAGAATGGTAATTAACAACATTCAATAGTCAAAATAATGCTTAAGCTGGAACGCCGGGAAACCTTCAAAGTTGCATCAAACAATTTGAAAGTAGAAAATACATGAAGAATTGTGGACAGAGGGACAATGGAACTTACAAAAATGGTCACTGGACTTATGCGGCTGGGATCGGACTGTGATGTGTGGTGAGAAGAAACCCAGTACGTGTAAGATGCGTTTGCCATGAATGACTTATGTGTTATCCCTGTTTACTATCGGAGATTATGGTGATCTTTGGCTTAAGGCCAATTCAACTTTAATCCTTATCCTGTCAAAAGTCCTGCTTCTAACCTTGTATTTTACTTCTTGGCCTAGGTTTTCATTTACACAAAACCCTCAGTCCGGTCGATGCCTCTATTTCTCTGCTATTAATTAACCACGATGACCCCTAGCTGGAACTCAAATCAGATTGCGTCTTCCATTTATGCTTCAAATTCCGTACCCAAGCAATAAGCGCTAATACCACTTCCAACCTCCTAAAGGAAAACAACAAATCTATTGGCTTCTCACTCATGCTAGCCAGATATGGCGCTCGAGTGCCAGTCCTTTCAGTCCAACCCATGACGACAATGCCTTGGATACTTTCGCTAAGGTGGACATTGACGACTGGTCATTAGTTGCTACTGCCGCCGGAATGCCTTGTGCACCCTTCAAATTCCACACACGTCCTGCGGTTTAAGATCAAAGACTGTGACAAGAAAAATAACAGCATAAAGGATACCTTGAACAGTGAATTTTAAAACTGCTTTTACTCCTTACACAAACTTCTCTATTGCAACTCTCAGTCGGTTTGCCAGTAGGTGCAAAGGGATGAAATCGGCAGTCCTGGCGGTTCCATATTCTCTCACTGCAAGATGTTTCGCAAAAGCTTGTGCTCCATACAGTCCAGCAGACTTGTTAGTATACCTTCGCCTTCTCCAGCATTTTATCGGCCTTTGTCATTGTTATATGTGACTTCCTTATCAATCTTGCAAGACGTTTCTCCTGATTTTGACTAATTTTTATTCAGTTATCATATACCCACTGATGTTCATCTCTTTAGCTTGACTTTCCTAGCCATCACTTAACGCCCTTGACGGTTTTGCCTCCGCCATTGAGCTCCTGGCAAGTGTCGCGCCAGCCACACATGCATTTATTGCGCTTAAACACGAAATGACCCACAGTCAGCTGCTGAATAACAGTCACAGAAAGCCCCGCATAATCTTGCAAAACAGTGTATCCAGTTTTGATTATTGTCTTCAGTGCCTGTGCACTGCGTATTGCTTTACAGATTCTGACCTTGCTTCAAGAATAATCCAAAGTAGCATATAACCCAATATCCCTCCTGGTTTGTTTTTCACTTTTCCTCTGTATCATCCATGCAAAAATTTGATTTTGCCTTGCGCATACCTCTCGCAAATTGTTGAACACAATATTATTATTATTATTTCGTCAATTAGTAACCGTTCATTTCAACTCCCCTTCAGTGTGCAATAAAGTTTGATGTTTGCCTTGCACCATTCTCCCGTGCATTTGGTTCCCCATTTGAACCGGCGTTGCAAGACGTGATCCTTTTACCTAGTGGAATCATGCATCACTCTTTTTCGCCCTAGCCCGGCGCTGTCCGAATTTCAGACCAGTGATTTTTTGACATTCAGCCAACCTACGCACTTTTCCAGACAGCACGCCGTTTATCCATCTGTCTTCTCCCCGTGAGATAACATGTAACCTTGTCCGTGTCCCCAACTTAACCCGGTCATTCGATCCGCTATTGGGGCTCTTCTGTTTAGTTCTTCGGTCTGCAGCTGTCCTTCAAAGTTTGGCTGAATCTGCTGCTGGCAATGCACACCTGCATTTGAACAAAATCCACCAGCTCATTAAACTTCCCCTTCCTGTTGTTCACCCTGGTCTTGTCTGATTCGCCTACCCGGCATTACTAGTCGTCTACAAGTAGGCGGCAAACAACCGAGTCGAGGGTGATGAGGGTTAAGATCAGGCCTGCACTGAAGGTGACTTAGTGATGTGCCGCAGTTCGTCAACTTTAGTGCCGAAATAAGCGGCAGGCGAGGGACACCTCGTGGACAGTTCCCTTCAGAAAATAGAAGGTCTACAGGCCCATCGGATAATATAAGCAATGAATGCAGTCAGTGCCTATTGGGTTTCTATGGGAATTGAATTATCTACTTCCTAACATGCAGACGAATATATATCCCACTTCCCGAGCGTCACTTACGAAAAGTCCGGAATAAGATTCACGCGTGAATTTATCCACAATCGCATTCTGAGTTTACCTCTCCCAGCCGCAAATGCATAACTGAAATGAAACTCAACAACGAAACACGTTTGTTCACCTCGATCGGCAGTCAAAGTTTAGTGGCCCCATCAGTGCCGTTTTCGTTCTCACATTCACCGTCATTCCGCCTGGCAGTGTCAGAGTTATACTTTGGCTGGTTGTTTAAGTTATCCCAGTTTGCATGCGTCTGCCATCTTCGCCAGTACCATTAGAACCAAGGTAGTACCTTGTCCACGCCCATGTTGGACTCTTTCTTGAGACTACCACTGATGATGCCCGCCTTGATGAATGACTCAGGTAGGTCCTGTCGTGTTCGTGTGCTGCTTTTAGTATCCGGAATTGGTTGGACGCCATCATCTTTGATTGCTTTGCTCCAGATAATAAAAACCACCTAGCCACAAAAAGGAAACTAGGAGATGACTTTTTCCTGAATGTAATGTGTGTATTGAGCGCGGATGCGTTTGCTTATCTCATGTCGGGCGTTAGCTTCTGAATAGAAACCATAGAAACCACAACCGTGGGCTACTGACTATAGAGCTGAAACCAGTTTCCGTGTGTTGTCTGGTAGCGTAAATAACCTGCAAGACGTCCAACTGGTCAGCCTAGTTTCGGAAGCCTCCCGCTCCTGACCCTCGGCGCTGAGCCCCGCGTTTGGGCTGATGAGTAGTGTCAGTCAAAATAAAGATGGCTTAATTGACACTCGGTCCTTTTCTCTGATGCACCGGGAGGAAAACACTTTATGGCAACCTCGTTAGATATTATCTCCGTAGTGCTCCGTTCATCTGGCAACGGTTTTAGCTTCACCAACTCATGCTATCCAACAATTTTGATGTTTTTCAACTCTTTGGAAATTATATCATTCCCATTTGACGTGCACTGAAATTTCTCATCAAAAAATGCCGAATTACTCTGGCGTTCAGAAAGGCGTCTATCTGTTCATATCCTGGGCGAACTTCGGAGAACTTCCAGCGAGGATTCTGCACTGACGTAAAATTGTGGAAGCTTCGAACGTAGTACGAACTCCCAAAGGCTGTGATCGTCACTTCAGTTGCGCAATCCATATCAGGATGCTTGCGCGGGTTAGGTTACCGAGAAAAGTGCAACATAATATGACGCCCGGCTTCCTTTATGGGTACGGTGGACACGACACTATTTCTTATATGAAAATGGCATCTCGTTTTCGTGCAGGTCCGGTTCAGGTAGCTCTATATAAATAAGCTTCAATAAATGGGTTTAAAGAAAAATAAATTCTGACAGTTGTCGAGTGTAACTTATGGAATACGGGGAATAGTTTTAAAAGCCGAGGAAATCGAAACTCGACGCCTCTTGCGGTATTGACTACAGTAGCCAGTTGCACAACTTTGCGACAGGCAGAGAGGTGTCCAAGCCGAGGCGGTTTTTATTGGAAATCTTAAACCAATCGCAGGGCTGCGGTCAAAAAAGACAAAGAAAATCAGCGACATGGACTACGTTAAACAATGTCATTACGAAACAACAGCAACGTTTATGTGCTAGCCAATAAGTACGTTTCCCACGCGTATTGTTGAACCCACTCACTCTTTTTTGTTGCAAAAAGAAATTATGATGACACTGTGCTCCCAAGGCTGAATACAGTTGACGATGAAATGCAGCGTTACTCCCCATGCCGGCTTCTCAACAGCACTGAAAATCAGGTCATACTCTGCAGAGGTAAGTCAGTTGTAGTTATGGGTGCCGAATGTTTCATACACAGATTAACGGAGCTCCGGAGGCACACTGAATCGCCTGGCAACTACCGCGCTGTGCAAAATGAAGGAAATCACATCCCAAGGAGTGCTGGCTGCTGCTTTATTGCAGGAGGGCTAATATCCTTTGCTGCTTTGCCGATATTGGCACCTCGTAAGCCTACCGCGAACAACAAAGGCTTCACCGTTTTCTAATGCGACAGTTGTCCGTCACTACAAATAGAGATCTAAGACCACTTAGAGAGCAAAAACAACGAACTGTTGGTGCATTTCACTCCAAATACTTCGGTCTGATAGGGAGCTGTAAGTTCATCGCCTAGGCCTCCCATACTAGGAGACTGCGACCAATAGACTCCCTAGAATTCTCAAAATCTCTCACGGATATTTGTTGGGGAGATTGTCTGTTATGTAGAATTCTTTGTAATTTGTTACGTCGCACTGGCCGCCAGAATATTTGGTGGTCGACCTTGACCGACGCAAATAGTCAGCTGCGATTGTGGCGTAGATACGTGGTTCCGTACTGCGAATCGGGCAGTTATTTGGGCACGGTGGCACGACTTTTTTCATTGGATATCGAAGCTTTCATTGCGATATCCATTTGCGTCAACCACATACACGAACGTTCGGAAACCAGGTGTAAGCTGCGGCTGCGGATGCTATAGTTTCGTTTTCGTTGTAGGTCACTCGCTCAACTTACTTCCTGCGGCCTATTCACCGTGGCACATAAACTTAAATCCAAAGAACAATGTGCTCTCCTAGTCCCGGAAAAAAGCGTATGAACACTGATGTCATTAAATTGTGAGTTTACTGGGATTACTAGTGATGCGCACACAGGATGGAAAGCAACCACGAAGTCACTGTCCTTGGAGCGTCGAATGAGTTGATGGTCAAGTTTTTCGGCCCTGCAGAGAGTGAGTTACATTTCTTCAAAGGCCACTTTGTTTTAGCGCCATACGAAGGTGGCATATGGAAAGTCCGAGTGGACTTACCCGAAAGGTACCCTTTCAAGTCTCCTTCCATTGGTACGTATGCTCATATTGTCTGTTACTTTTGAAATAGGGTTTATGAATAAAATATTTCATCCGAACATTGACGAAGCGTGAGTTGCACCTTAGCTGACATACTTTTGTAGTTCGGGCACCGTATGCCTGGATGTGATCAACCAACAATGGTCGGCTCTTTATGGTAAGATGTGCGCCCTTTTCATCAAACTGTAGATCTGACCAACATATTTGAGTCTTTCCTTCCCCAGCTCTTGGCCTATCCGAATCCTACCGACCCTCTAAACAGCGATGCAGCGTCACTTTTCATGTTTAAACCGTCGGAGTACGTGCTCAAAGTAAAGGGTGAGCGACTTTTTTCATAATGGATTTAATGGCTCCAAATGCGATGATTCTGTCTATATTGTTGTTCGCTGGGGATTTAATCTTAGCTCCGTGTTTTTACCAGGTTTCGTAGGTTAGATGACGTCCTCTAATAGTTTGGGGTTGTTGTCTTTTTGCTTTCCGCATGCCAACTGTCGCTAATAGGGGAACAGCCGTCTAATTTCGAGTTGCCTGCAGACAAACTTGGCTCAAGCTCACCAAACAGACGACCGTGGAAAAGCACGTTACTTGCCGAGGCCGGTTTATTTTTCCTTGCCAGGCCTCCTTGTCGCTTGTATGTGGTTCATTAAATTCCGTGCCTTTGCTTGTAAAACGGATGCACTGGGAGCTCTGGCTGAAGGTAGAGACATAAAGGGAATTGGTAACAGGCTACAAAACGGCGGTTTGCTCTCACCCGACTGGTTATCACGCCTGACCTGTCTTCAGCTTGTGTGCTGCGGTGCTACCCCCGTTTTTAGCCATAGTTGCCGATCTCGTATGGGATCATAGGTTTATTCTGGTAAATGTAAAAAAACATCGAGTTCACCATATCTACCATGCCTATCATTCTTCACGGTGTAATAGTCCTTACACTATTAGGTTTCCCATATCGAAGTACAGGTATAACGTAGATGGCTCTGTCTCGGACGTGTGAACCGAGGGTCTAACCTACGAGACACCAAGACGATCCGATTGTCCCGTAACCGCTGACTGGTTGATCAGTTTGGGTGACCCTCGAGCGGAACCAGACGTCCTCAGTGCACAGTACACTCTTCCCGGGGACTTCGCTATCTGCGTTTAGCCGCCTCGCCTAGCTTGGCTTTCATTTAACTTGATTAAGAGCATCAGAGACTTGTTTCGTCATCCTTTAGGCAATAATGCTTTCGCCACAGACAGGACTACCACAGAAAAGGCTGATTTGGGTGCGTGGTCATTTAGAAGCGTTTCGGGAGACGTTCAGAGCTCGGGACTGAATGCAATAGGTCCGTGAATAACAGTGCGGTTCTATGAGCATGATGCCATCACGTAGTGCCGTCTTCTTTCAGGATTCTATACTCTACCAAAAACAGCCGAATTCCTTCGACAGGGATTCTACTGAACCTCGGAGTACATTCGTCTCTTGGTCTGGAGTGATGGACTGGGATGCTGGTTACTGGCTTCCTGCAGTTTGCAAATACTTTTCCATGCAGCATTACGGATTGGCTTTTTGACCAACGGCTTAGTACGAGCCTTCTCCTCTCACCCCCTTGTTTCGGGTAGCCACATAGTACCGTGCCCACAAAAGGCAGGTAATCAGTGAGCTAATGCCCTACTGTTGCTCTATTCAGTGCTTTTTCAGTTATTCTCCCCTGGATTAAGTTTGGCCGGCAGTGTAATTCGTGGCATGTTATATATATATATATATATATATATATATATATATATATATATATATATATATATATATATATATATATACATATATATATATATATAGTCGGCAACTCTGACCTCTGGCTGGTCACCGTACCTGACCTACAGAGGCTTTGTGTGGTTCTGAGCCATCCAAAATTCCGGGCTCACGGTTGCCGGTTCTCCTGTAGTGGCCAAGGGATACATCGCTTTCACCGCACTCGGACTTCTATTGTCATGTTTACCGTTTTATAAGCTCTCTGCCTGTAACTGTTTTGAATTCTGGTATGATCCAAGAAGATGGTTGGCATGATAGCAGGCACTAATTCACTGTAGCACGGTTCGTTATAACGTCTGGGCTATGGCGGACTTATATGGTTTTTTGTCACTCCAGTTTTTATGATCGTGATTTCCCGTCTCATCCAGACTCTGGATGCTATGGGTCATGCCCTTTCCATTGCGCCCATGCATATCGCATGTAAAAGAGATTGATCACTCAAAAACATAAGATGAAAGGAGACGCGAAATATGATAATATGCAAGTGGACTGAGGGTAGATGTATGGTAGCAAACTCACGACATTGGTCGCCATTCAGAAAACATTAATATGATGTGTTCCGTATAGTTCTTGGACGAGGATTAAGAAACCTTAGTTCTGAATGGCGTAAATTGTTGCCTTGCACGGTTTCAAAACCGCAGGATCTCGCTTTGCTGTTTAGGATGTTTTTAACATTTATCTCTATTATGCTAAGGGGTTCCGTCGGACCAGAGATAGGAGTTTAGGAATCGTAAGTGCGCTACAGGTTCGTTGTCAAAAGCGAGTCCGGACAAGGAATTTTTTGCGCCAGTCTTTCGATATAGGAGCTCTAGACGTCGAAGGGATCCTGTTTGTTCGCGTCCATAGTGCTGGCGTGCGTAAACATTCGGGGTTGCTGATTAACCGCTAGATTTCGTCTGTCATGGGGAAACTGTTACATTTTTTCCACTGAGCTTAACTGGTGCCGACAACAGTAGCCCTTAGGTAAACATGCATTCGTGGGACGTCACTAATGAATGGACAGAGTAGTGGTCCGAAAACACAGCACATCAAGTAGCACCAACTTTCCTTAATCCACTTAGATCTCTCGACTGGAGACATTGTCCCGTTTGGTTGTTTTACCTGACCTTTCCCCTACAAATGTTGGCTCGATTTTGTTAGTAGGCACTTTCCACCCTTGACGGAATGTTTGGTTCCATCGACGTAAAAGAAGTTCCCTCGTCTGATTGTAAATAATACTGGGTGACAAATACAGAAGACAATTCCATCAAGTGAGAAATGATAGCAGTCATTTCATTTCTCTTGAGTGTACGATGCTGTGAGGTAGCAGCCACAACCAGGATACATCAGTGCAACGCTACTGCTTGCAAAAGCTAGACAAAACCGAATTAAAAAGCCATATTGCTCACAACTGTTTGCCAGGATGTAGTGACTGGAATCATGTGGTTCTGTCCCTCTAATTTTCAGGATCATTCTTGCCAGTTCTGCTCTGTATGTAGTGGACCCTAGCGGCCGTAACATGTCTCTGCCTCTACGCTCATGAATAAAGAATATAATAATAAAAAAATACGGGATAAAGTAGAAATGAGTCCGCTTAAGTCAACACCGAGGGTAAACTGTTATGTCTTACAAGCGTTGGATTTGAGGTGAACAGAAGCGGAACTGTAGCTTTTATTTGTCTATCAAATAACCCAGCTCCGTCGGTCATGCACAAAACTTTCGTTGTACTTAAGCTGCCTGCAGAGGAGTCGTCCTTCGGTAGGAGTCGATTGCTTCGCAACCCATAACCGTACAAATCAGTGGCCGACAGGTGCAATATCAAGTTATGAGGTTTAACTAACCGTTGGGAGCCCTCCCGTTAGCGTAATGGCTAAGGCGTTTGGCTCAAAATCGTTCGTCCTTTGTTTGCGGTGGGAATGTACCGCCGATGCTTCCTAGCAAGAATGAAACGACTGTACAGTGCTTCCATGGTTTCTTAATGGCTAGTTGAGCCTTTATATTGCATGTTTAATTACTCATTGAAGAGCTTCGATATCGTTAGGGAAAAGTTGCGCAACAAGGTAATGCAGGCTCTTAACCAAGATAAGAGATTATGATAGAGTCGCTTCAGACCATCGTTAAGGTGAATGTTCGTGCGTTACTCTATTCACCTTTTCTTGAATCAGTCAGCTAGATAGACATTTTGGCAAGAAGGCAAGCGGGTGGTCCACATTCTGGCGATGTTGCACTTGTCTGCTGATAGTGCGGCTTTTAATTATGGGAAACTTTTAAAAGTCGTTGTTGCTGCTTTGAACGGCTGTTTCTGATCGGTTCGTCCCACGGACTCGGTCGTCGCCATTCTTTCCGATCTCATCTCAGTTCTACAGCGAATTCTGCCATGACAAAGCAGTTTTTCGATTAGTTGTCATCTTATTGGTAATATACGAAGCCTTTATCCATTGGGGTGCCGAATGATTGATCACCTTCAACAATCATTTAAATGATGGTTAAATGAGAAAAAGATGGTGTGTGTAGTAAATCACAACTTCCTTTTGTTTCTTTCTCCATCGTTCTACTTTTCTGTAACGGTTCAGTCTTCGGAGGAAATACCGAATTGGTTTGGTCATGTATTGTGCATTCCTATAAATTGCGGTCCTCAGTGTACGCTGTTCTACTCAGATACTGGTTGGTAGATGGACCAGGATGATCAGATTATGATGGTATGGTAATATCAATCAGTGGACTGGGCCATATAGGTCTGGTTGGACGCCCACAAGATCCTCTCATGCATTTGCTAGAGTTAGTGTATCCGAAATTTTCCTCTACCATGTCGGTACTTTCTACGCGGTTATCGGCACGCAAATGCTCAGATTCCGGATATGCATTAGGAACAGATTAAAGGTGCTTGCACGCAGCAACGGACGCCGCGCAAGACTCCAGGCCATGTGGACCCCAAACAATGAGGATCTTTGGTGTCGGTTGTCCGGTTAGATGGCCGCGGATTCGTTCTTCAGGGCACCTCACAAGGTGTCACGTGAATCGCTGGGATTTTAGCTGATAAGGAGCCCGAAAAAAACGACTGCGGGCATTGGTAAATAGGAGAATGTAGGACAATGAAAAAGGCGTCCGCAATGGTCTCAGCCTTTGCCGACTGATTAGGGGCTCTGGTTCAAGTGTAAGTGAAAAGATCAAGGAATCCTATGGCTCCTTAATGGCATCGCCGGAAGCATTGGGCTGATCATTTTATGGAGCAACTTACTTGGTTCATCCCCACAGTAGACCTGTTTATGCCTACAAGTGAAACAATGCAAATAGATCCCAGTCCCCCATCAGGAATGGAAGTCACCAGGAAGATGGGTTTCCCTCAGAGGCATAAACCTGCTAAAACGAATGATCTTTCTGGTGTTGGACTTTTAACACAAGTTGACATTACGTATATGGTGCTAGCTAAGAAAGCGCGCTTCACAGTCAAGAGGTTCCGACACAGTAGGGTTCTGCAGTTCTCATCTCTTACCTTTGCAACAGGTGTTGGAACATGCCTTTCGCAGGCGTACGATTTCTGTTTTTCCTGATATGAAAAGCGACGTTCGACACAGCCAACCGTAGAGTTCGTTGACGTTGCATCACGGGAGGTATGCCAGGGGAATTCATCTCACTGTTCCAAAATGCTGGAGCCAAGTCCGTGACTATTGAAATACTTCTTTTGAGGTCACTGCAAAAATTGATGCCCCTCAGGATTGCCTAATTTATCGCGAAATTTGTTTCTTCAAAGACTATGAAGATACCGCTATCCTCGTATCACAATACCATTGATATTTCCTTCAAATAGGAAGCTGTCTGCCTTAGAATATACAAACGATGTCGCACTACTGAGTGCGGCTACGACCCAGGTGTGCTGTAGGTTTTTCTCGATCGTCTGGATAGCAGTGATGGTTGGGACGCGTAGAATTGTGTGAGGTAGATAAATTCAGTTGCTAGGCTAGTTGTATTTCACTTGGTGGTCGTATATCGGATGAACTGTTTTCGCGCATATGGTAAGCTCGATTTGGATTCTCCAATTTAGGGCATCTTTGTCGTCCGCGTGAAATCTGGCTATCAATTGGAGTTCGAGCTTGGGTATCAGCGTTTCGATTCATGTTACCATACTGCTCAGAACCGTGGCTTTTGAGAACAAAAGATGTGCGAAGAATTTGGATGTTTGAATATTGTCTTCTTGGTTTTCGTAGAATGTGATGAGAGAATTCGGTAACTCAAAAGTTGGACATAAGATGTTAGGCCGTAGGATAAATCTTGAGGAAGAAGTATTGAATATGAATAGATTTAGATTAATGGGCCATATTTTGTGCATGTCAACGGAATGCCTGTCTTGCTTTTAGACTGTTGTCCAAGGAAGATAATCGATGGTCTGTCTCGTGGATGGGCTGTTTGTTGGTGTTACGATTACCCTCCAAAGAGATAGTATGTAACAAGGCTGAATATGGCATTTTCTCATATTTGACACGGTTCCTCTTATGCTTAGTTGTTCAACTTTTTCATTTTGCACCTGATCTTTCGGTTTCCTTCGTTTTTTCTCTTTGAGTGAACGGTGCTGTAAGGTGACAATCAACGGTAGACCACGTTGACCCAATTTTAGTGGTTATAAAATCCTAAACTGAAACTGCTGTGTAAATGTACTATGCTTCGCAAATTAGAAATCGATCAACTAAAATAGCAATATTTGAAGTCGTAATACGAATAACTCGGGACCCAGACACTACCAAGCTCTTGACCAGTCAGCGTGACGAATGAACACTCAAAATTCACGGGTTACAATCAGTAGTATCGTTCAGCTGCCTCGGAGATCCCTTGCAACTAACATTTGTGTACGATTATACTTAAATAAATATGAATAAGGTTTACATTTAGGGATAGAACCTCTGTTTTCAAATCCCTGAGGATATAACTCTGTAAATTTTGTTCATCGCCAAGTTCTTCAAATCCTGCGATAACTGCATAATCCATTGTTCTTTCTTTCGCTTGCCTTCGTAAACAATGCACATAGGGGATCACACCACGCTCATGACATGTATTCAGTGAGAGGTGTCATCGAAAAATCCAAATTTAATTAAACGATTTTACTGTGGACTAACAACGATTTCGAAAGGAATCACGAAGCCCTCAACAGCAGCAATAATTGACAAGTGTGACCTTCAAATTACTTTTGGCTCTTCACATTTGGTCGATCTAATAAATTGGATTATTTTAAACTGAAATCCAATTAGGGTTTTCTGGCACGTATGTCGATACTAACGAAGCCGACCCAGTTGTAACTAGTGAATTAAAATACTTGGTAGATAAACTGGGACTGCAACAGATTTGCAATTTTGCTATTAAGAATCCGTATCTCTGAGCCGGCTCACGCTTTTAGAGACTGGATGCAAATCGGCACTGTTCATCCTAAATTAATCCACACTTGAGGAAGCAAATGTTTGATGCAAAGTAACACAACCTCGCAAGCTTGTTAGACTGTTCGTCGCGAAATGTGTTGTCGCTCGTTGCGATTCAGATGTATTTTAAAGATTGCAATCGTCTAGGAAACAAAATACCAGTTCGTGGATTCGAAATCTTTTCTGTCTCGTTGCTCAGCTTATTATTTTGCAGTCCCACTGTTTCTCGATGTCTTCTCGTTTGACTGCCTGCTACTGTGAGGTAGCACTCAAAACCAGGGCACGTTGGTGTTGGGTTTATGGTTGTAAAGTTGCACATCCTATCTGTCTGTCTGTATCTCTCTCTCTATGCATGCATAAATATAGTACATATATACTAATATCAATTCCGGTGGCACTGCGCCCTCGCCCTTGAGGGTGACCCACCCCAGCTGACAGAATTATTAAACCAGTCGTCGTTGGAGTTCTGTTATCTCATGAGCAAAGAGTTCCCATGCACGCTCTTGACGATACAAATTAGATTCTGATGAAATATACCAGTTCGGAATGTAGAACTATACGGGTGTTTGAACCGAAAAGCTTACCTGACGAGCGGCAATAACCACAAAGCCGGTCGTGTGCTTCCGTTAAAGTATGTTCATCTGACCAGATATTACTTATGATTAATACACATTTCTCGAGAGCCATGTGTTGTCGTCGAGGTGGTGTCGCTGTTTGGCTTTATATTTTTTCAGCTAATCAGACTTTCCCTAAACATCTTGATTTAATTCATTTGCTTCAACTCCCGTTTGACAG
Organism: Fasciolopsis buskii; assembly: GCA_008360955.1. Lineage (NCBI taxonomy): Eukaryota > Metazoa > Platyhelminthes > Trematoda > Plagiorchiida > Fasciolidae > Fasciolopsis > Fasciolopsis buskii. Next base: position 35,417 of record LUCM01007382.1, read on the forward strand.
TTCAACCTCGCACTGTGGGGAATGGGTTGAGGTTTTTTCGTATCTACCTAGTTTAGGTGGCAACCAAACGTAATGAACTAGAGGTATGAAACAAATGATGATTGGTATCTGTACTGACGGTAATAGGTTGATGACAGCTTTAGCAAGTTATGTCTCTCCAGTCATCCAACCAGCGAATCTCATCTCCCGCATCGGAAGGCTAAACACGCCCTACTCGACCCAGTTAGGGCCACCATTCTCTGCTTTTTGTCGTTTGAAGTGCACTCCTGCCCGAGATCAGCATACCCGTTTAAACGCGGCAGCGTTTCTGTATCTGATGTTCATCTTCGAAGTTCTCGTTATAAATCCCACTAATCAATAAACTGCATCCGTCGATGCTTGGATGCCCCTAGTCTTCTCTACGCAAAAGGATCGTATTTCTTTGTCCTTTGGAGTACTGTTTACTAGCGATTAGATACACTTGAGCAACCACCGCTCATGAAAGAATGTATACATCTTCCGGATACAGTTTCCTTAGGTAGGGTCACATCGCAGCTAGAATTCCCTACTCGTCCTCGAGACTCGGTAACCAAGTAAAAGTCACGTGATTATGCAAATGGATAGCGAAGAATCATTTCTCTACACACTGGGAATGACAGCCTTGATTTCCGAGCCCGTGCCGAAATCGAAGGGGGTTTCGGCGAACAAAAGAATACGACATTGCAACCGAAGCGTCAGACAGTTAACAATAATGAGTTGTCTAGTGTGCGCAGTTGAGCGATGATTTGAAAATTAGAGCATCACCATCACTGGGCGTTAAACTGCAAGTCAAGCCTCGCTGACCGCTGCCTTTTCTCCAGAGTTACACGTTTTTATAAAAAGAGTGAATATCCAAGGGGAACAGCGAGTGGACCTACACTGGCGGGAAAAGATAAGATGCTGCTGCAGCCAACACAACGAAACACAGTCTAACTGTTAACAAACGCACGTGTATTTCAATCATTCTGATTCGATAGAAAATGCAGCCACGATCGCCGACTGTTCACGTTCACTGCCTATCCTTCATCGTTTCCAGCCAGTACGTTAACAGGTTTTTCGGACTTTAACCACGAAGACGTGAGGACACCTACTTTACCTAAAGTTCGGCTGTTACATTCCTCTCATTCCGCGTTGCAAACGTCATCTTTGGCCATCAACCATGGCTTCTTCCAGTCTTAGGAAGAACACAACCATAAGGCACGATATAGTAGACGAGTGTTCGTCCATACGCAACACGTTGACCCAAACGCGCAGGTCCTAACTAGTGTTTCATACGCTGAAAAACACAACTATTGCTCAAGAGTTGGCCCCAATACCAGGATTCCTAAGCCTATAAATACTCACCCGGTCACTCCATCTAATCCTAGCCGCTACTACGCTAAACATCGGTTGTCCGAAAACCTACCACCGACGGAAACATCGCCATACGCATACTCCACGTCTGCAGCCGTACAACAGACATGAACGCACTGCCGGCCACAATACACACGCACCTTTCAACTTCAAGATGAAATATCAGGCCGGACGCCACAAGTGCTTTCAATCCAGCGTAAGCTGCCCGAGCCTTGGGGGGGGGGGATACGGGGGGGGGGGGGGGGGGGGGGGGGGGGGGGGGGGGGGGGGGGGAGGGGGGGGGGGGGGGGGGGGGGGGGGGGGGGGGGGGGGGGGGGGGGGGGGAGCGGTGGTTAACGCGCTGGCGATCTGAATAGCAGCTTGTGGGGCGTGCGGGTGGGGCTGATATTTCAGCTAGAGAGGTTGGAAAGCGGTGCGTGGTTGTAGTTGTGCCGGCAGTGCGGGTTCAGTGTCTGGTTTGGACGGGCGGGAGACGTGGAGTGATGGCGGTATGGGCGGAGTGTGGCGTCGCGGGGTTAGGCCCGTACAGCCCGATAAAGACGCGGGTAGAGCCGGGGAGTGGAAGGTGGGGCGGGAGGAGAGGGGGCGGGGGAGGGGGGGGGGGGGGGGGGGGGGGGGGGGCGGGGGGGGAGGGGGGGGGGAGGGGGGGGGGGGGGGGGGGGGGGTGGGGAGGCCGGGGGGGGGGGGGGGGGGGGGGGGATATAAGCCTTCTTTACCTCCCACTCCCGAGTAGCAAGGTATGTGAAGCGGCTCTTAAAATCGCTGAGTTTCCTCTCGCTCGCCACCCAACGTTCGGCACACTAGTCCCGTCTAGCTCCCCTTGATACCGCAGCAAACCCTATCGCACCTATCTTGGAAAGGCTGTGCAAGCACCTACCAACAACGAGCGACACCCGACTCTCGAGAGTCCTACTTCTGGCCCCGTTGCTGGCATGGCGTCCGCACGACTTACGAACCAGGCACACCGACCGTCGTCTGCGTAAATCTAGATCGCACCAGCTTTCCTCCATTTCCAGTTCGACTCACTACATCCCGGAGATCTAAAAGGCATACTTCCCATCACCTCATCCATCAGACCGAACGCTTGATGCAGGAATGAAGAAGTGGGGCACCCTAGCTCGAACGCCACTAGCTCTACTTTCGCAACTGACACTGATAGTTCACCGATATACCCTCACGCCGACCATAGGTATTCGCGAGTACAATGCTCGCAAACAGCTTCACAAACTCTTACGTTGGATACCTCCGCGTGGAGAGCACTGAATATGCTGGGTCGATCTACGGAAGTCAGAAAGACCCTTTCATAAGTTAAAGAAAGACCTTACGTCGTTATGGCAGCGGTGTGTGGCGCGTTTCCAGAAGCGTCGAAGAGTGAATATACGATCGATCGACCTCGACGTGCATGAATAATAACCGGTCTGCTACGTTCGCGGATATTACTCCTCGCTGAATTTGGGGTCAAACGGACGCAGCATTAATCGAGGCTAACACCTTTAGTAATATATCGGAAATTAAACTAATCCAACGGTGATTGCTACCAGTCATTCGGATGTGCCCCTGAAGATGGTATAATCAGTGACTCACCCCC
>LUCM01007384.1:0-10322 GCA_008360955.1 Fasciolopsis buskii
ATTCACTCTTTTTATATAAACGTGTAACTCTGGGGAAAGGCAGCGGTCAGTGAGGTTTGCCTTGCTGTTTAACGCTGAACGATGATGATGATGTGCCCTCTATAAAATAGAAAATTGGGGCCCGCCATTTAACAACGCTGGATTCTCTTGTCTTCCTTCAGAAATTGTACGTAGGCAGAGGCCGTAGACCACTTATCTGGATCGATCAAAAGCTGTGTGAAGTGGAACACTGTACAGCGGTTTCCAACTGTGAACGCCGTGTTTCGCTTTTACTTTTTTGTAGATAAAATCGCTGACCGGATGCTTAGAGTGAGAAAGTCCAAGACAAATGGCTAGTTCGGATTTAGTAACCTCTTGTAACCCGTTGTCCACCTAATGGTGCATCCTGAGAGCCCTAAGGATAGATGATGCCGAAGTAGAGACCGGATGGTCCGACAAGTGTAGCGAATTCTGCGCAGTGTTCTTTTCCTTTTTACTGTTTCCCTTTGTTCTCGTTCATCAGGGTTTCGATGCCAATCGTACTGCAAACAGATTCTTGTTATATAAACTATGAATATATCGTTGTTCAAGCACCGACAGTCTTCGCACATCCGCCATGCTTCGGAGGCATATAGCGACTGTGCAGACACGACCGTTGATCGACTTCTACATTCTGGAGACCTCTTAAAGTATTTTCCATCACCTCGTCCACGACGAAGTTGAACAGGAATGGAGAGATTGGGCACCCTTGTCGAACGCCGCTAGTCGTTTCGAATGAACTTGATATTTCACTGCATACCCTCTCGCGAGCCCAGGAAATTATAACAGCTAGCAGCGTTCGCTGATACCGGTGAGTCACTGCTCAACGCAGTAACGGAAATTTGACTATCCAAGGATGGTCATGTGCAAGAGAAATTTAAAGTTTGAAGGTAGGACAGGAAAAAGTGTATAAACCACCTGAAATCGAAAGCCAGAGTATGTACTGTGAATGCTCAGCTATGACTTCTTGCACTTACATGGCCGAAGGAGACCATCAACTTGATCCACGTATATCGTTTCCTTAGTTCGAGCACTGAAAAAGACAGTCAACTCTCCCAGTCCTTGACGGGCGTACTGACCAAGCCAATTACAGTGAGACTGCATGTTGCCATGGTGCGACAGCTTGCGTGCCTCGGTGATACAACGAGCTACACAAGATGGATTATCTCAAGCCGAAAATTCAATCATGCCTGGAAGTAGAGGCCTGGTCCTCAAGGTTGGGGGTGATCTGAGCTGACAGCTCAGTCGGAAAAATGAGTGGATGAACAATTGATCCAAGTAGATGGGCTTCTACTGAGCCATGCCCCGCTGCCTTGTGGTCATATTCTTGTTGGAACCAAAGGCTTTGATTGAGAACCCTAATCGGTCGTCTGCTTAGCGCATGAGGATCGCATCGAGTGGGGTGGGTGGTGATAAGTATGCTACTGCTCAAAGTTCCCTCTCTTTTATTCAATTTGTCCCTCCCATTCCAAAACAAATCTCTGCCCATTTTGCATACTCATAATACCCCCAATAATAACACGCTCGATACTTACTCAAGTTAAGAAACACCGTTCATCGGAATCTTTTTGGGGCGGATTATGTGCCTTGTCCATCCAGCCTACACTGGATTGCGACAGGCTTTTCCAATTTGTATAGACAATCGTTAATCCCTGTAGAACGGATTGTCCTAACGGGAATCTCATTACGCTTGCATGCCCTTAACCTTTGTGACCACTCGTGCGTCACTCTTACTCGGCTCCGTACGACTGCAATACTGGCAACCCTGACGCTTGACCGGTACAAGGAAAAGACAGTCGGAAGCGGTAGAAGGTTGAGTCTATCTTGACAGGAGCGGGTGAGCGAAGCGTGCGTGGGCAACGCACAAGTGGCGACCGCGCCTGGCGGTCAACATTCGGTTAGACAAGCTATGCGGAGGAACAGATCCAAGTTCCGTTACATCCCTGCATGAGTTCACAACACGGTTCGCGTCGCACAACGACAGGGTGCTTTAACTTGACGGATAATGTGCATCAGACTGCCCACGCAGCAATAGCCTATCGTAGGTGTGATTCCGTTCAAAACTAGATCTACCGGCTCACCTGTGCCGAGTGGGAACATGTGCTGGTTTTGATGCCAATTTCGTTGTCGCTCAATGGTTAGCGACGAAGAAAGTTTATCTGATTCGGCTGTTCGTACCATTTAGGAACAGGATCTACCAGACGAAGTCAGAATTTTGAAAACCAACAATGTAGATCAGTGGTGGGCTCAACTCAAGAATGCGATGCGTCTGGCAACAGGTTTCGCCTACTGTTCTAGATGCAACCTTTATCGCAGACCTTGGATCGCGCAAAAGTCGCTGAACCTAATGGGACAAAAACGCTAACACCTTAACTGTAGGAAAATAAACCTTATGACATTTTCAGTGTCAACCGACGATAAGCCTTAAGAATGATCATGAGAACAGCTGGGTTCACGTACCCCATAAAATAGAAGCAGCAGGTGCTTCAAGTAACAATAAAAGACTATTTGAGCGTGCATGCGACATCCGTGGTCTGCAAACTTCCATTAGTGAAATTGTGTGTTCAAAATGGAGTGCGAAGTTGTGGCATATACCAAAGAGTCGGCCGCTGAGCTATAGGATCCAGACACTTTCAGCAGCCGATCCTTAATGAAATTAGTCATATGGCTGTTGTTTTGCCGATTTGGGTTGATTTATATGCACATTGAAACACAAGACGCAAGCAATAGCGTCGCACGATAGCACAGAAGCACACAGCCTGTAGTCTAGCAGGACACGGACACACTGAGGCTGGAGACAATAGTTCGGGCCCGAGTCTTCAAGGACCGTAGTCGCACAACGAACGGAACGGAACTGCTGATCCTTTGAATGGTCAACAACGCGGACCGGAAAAATGAAGCGAAATACGGACAGCCAGCCCAACCCACTAGCAAGAGAGGGAAGACGAACACAGGACTGTCGCGCGTTCATTGGTGGCCCACCGACATAAGTCAGAATTCAAGCGAGCCCCACTTTTCATATAGTTTTGTGTGGTGGACCTGGTCGATAATTGAAATAGCCAATCATGGTAAGAGTTCTGGCGAATCTTTTTGCGGGCGGATGAAAATTTTCAACTACACATTATTTAAAATAAAGTCAATTTAGAAATACCGGGAAAAGGTTGGGTTATTTGAGACGTTGCCAAAGAACTAAAATATGCGACATCAATATCCCCAAGAATCCGCACCGGCCGTGGCTGTGACGACTGCCGCAATTTCTTGTTTCATGTCTGTTTCCCACAACGGAGGTGAAAGCTGATTCGATTTTTTGACTTCCAACGCGAGTTTAAAAGATTTTCTCCCAAGAAGCTCCCACCGTACTTTACTAGTTCAGCGGAAGCGTCCACCTAATAACCCTTTCCTCACCTCTTTCTGATGCTTTCACGGAGTAGCGTGTCACACTATCGCGGGATGGGCCAATGTGTGCATCCGTAGTGACTTTGCCAATCACTGTGGGATTAGCAGGGTCCCAGTAGTTAATGTCTTAGCTTTGATTATACTGCACAATTCAACACCGGTTCTCTTGAGTACCAACGGCGAACACCATGCTGGATTTCGTCCGGCTCGGGGTTGCATCGACCAAGTAGTCGCTCTTCAGCAGTTACGTGGAACGGGTTACATATAGGGCTGCATCAAGGCTTTAATCATACTCCATTTGGAAGCGTGTTTGAATCAATGGACAGAAACTGTTTTTCAGGTATTTTCGCCGGAAGAGTATGCCAGAGAATTTCGCGAATGAATCATTCATCATCCTTCATCGGCAAACAGCAGGCCCAATCTCATGGAACATTGCTCTTTCCCCAAAGTTACCTTTTTCTATAAAAAATGGTGAATGTCAAACGGAAACAGGGAATTGACTTGCACATACGGGAAGAGACGAGAACGTTGCACTAGCCAACACATGGAACGCACTCTAAATGTAAAAACGTAATTTTTCAATATTTCTCATTCGACGGAAAATGACAACACGATCGCCACTGTTCACGGTTCACTGCCATATACTTCAGTATCTCCAGCCAGCTCGTTGACGGGTCTTTCGGACCTCAACCACGAAGACGTGAGACACCTACTTTGCCTATGTTCGCTGTGCATTTTCTCATTCCACGTTGCCGCATCAAGTGCTGACTTCCATATGGATTTTTCCACGCCGTGCAAGGAACCCAAGATAGGGCACGGTATGGTAGACGAGTGTTCGCCATACGCAACACATGACCCAACCACCATAATCCATTGAGTTTCATACGCTGAGATAAGTTATTTTCAGAATCGGTAATCTAATGCTAGATTCCTCACTTCTACATTACTCGCCCGGTTACTCCATCCAATCCTAGCTATACTACGTAGACATCGGTGATCGAAAAGCTCCAATTGACGAACACCTTTGGCACGCAAATTCCACATCTTGGAACCATACAAGAGAACTCAGCACATTGCGCCACAGTATACACGGCCTTTCAACTTCAGTCAAATATCAGGCCAACGGCACAAGTGCTTCAGTCCAGCGTCAGCCGCTCCAGTTTTCGATATACTCATGTTTACTTCTACTGCTGGGCTATCATCTTTCGACTTGCAGCAACTGAAACAATCCGAAATCACTAATTCGTCTCCATCCGGAAGGAAATTCGGGACCTTTGTCGTTCAGAATTGCAACAGCGCTTTGTATTTTAAAGGAGCGAAACACAATAAATTGATCTATAACCGTCACGAATCTGTCTAGTTCAAGCTTACTTGGTCCTCATATTCGAAGACTCAAATAATGAATCATCCAAGCCTACTACTGATAAATACTGGTCATGTCAGTTTATAGGTTGACCTGGTATGCTTATTCGGAACCTCTCGCGGTGTCCGACAAGGGTGTCCCATTTTTTATGTTCGACTTCGTCATTAACGAGGTAAAGAAGAATCGGTGGGAAGGTCTTCCAGATTGATGTGTTGAACTATGAACTGGTGGGCTGCATAATCCTAACGGGGCAGATGATTTTGTGTTTTGTTTGGATGTGCGTGACATATGCCGGGTGCAGCAGACGGAATCACAAGGGCTGTTGTTCAATTCAGTCTACGGTTTCCCCTTCGAAGTGTAAAGTACTGTTACAGGACTGGACGGCAGCAGTCCCGAACGATTTCGAACAGTTTCACTTACTTTGGCAGGTGCTTGCCGAACCATGGGAGCACGAGAGAAGAGGTGAGAACGCGTACACCGAAGGTTCAAGCAGCGTACGCCGGAATGAAGCCTTTTTGGCGTGGTTCTAACATTTTGAAAGGGCTTGCGTACTGTTTGCTTGCGCCAAGTTCCCTTGTGTGGTTCTGATGTGTGGAGTTCGCGTACCAAATATGTTGGACACTTGGAGCATTCTGATCAACAGTTTCAGCAACGTTGGGATTGCATGAAGTGACCGCCTGCACAATTTTCAGACCGAAAGTCCAGTAATTAGTGGTTCTGAGAACAATGTCACCTACTGAAATTTCCACTTATGCCCCATTCATATTGGTTCAAGGTGATGGCGTGACAGTTACAGGATTTTCTAGCGAATAGGTGCTTGACTTTCTGCCCACCACTGAAATCGCCACAGGGACTGATCGTGACAGTCTGTCCGCAGCTCTTTTATGCCATTTTACTGTGGCTCTGACAGATTCATTCACTCCTCTGATCAGCTCGTCATCAATCTGGTCTTCTATCCTTGATTACGGAAGACCCGCCACTATTAGTCGGATTCCAAAATCCAGCAGGCCTATCGTTTTATTAAGACTTTTTCGAGCCATCACCTTAACATCTTTTGGTCTTAAACTGACAGTGTGCTGTGCTTAAGCTCCTGCGTTCTTTTATTTGCCCTGTTGGCGACCCATTTCAGCAAGCCTATAAATCTAACAGGACCAATCTGGAAGCTGTCGCCTCCCTCATTTTTCATATTTTAAGCCTTTAGACGCATTGATAAAATCTGCGTGTTGCAGTCTTCCAGGCAATTCATCGGCATTTGATTCGGCTCCATGGTTCCACATTTGGTTGTCCCAGACCTTTGTTAATATAGATGTCGAATTACTAACTCCGTGCACACGAATGGAGTACAAACTGTTGAATAACAACTCAGGATTACTACAGAACGCTGTTTTTCACCGTTTCTCTTCTCCACTTACATCAGCGACTTATCAAGTAGTCCACCCTGTCATCTGAATAATTATGCTGACAATGTGGCTATCTCAACCTGTTCGAGTAAAGCCTACCATACCCCAGGTCTTGTGTTGTCTCTTTTGTTGTCAAATCCAGCTGCTTGATTTCTGCTGCAATGAGTGGTACAGTATCCACCCCACCCGTTTCTTGAGGGAACTTTACCACCTGAGCCTTTGTCTATGCACAAACGGGCACTGTAGTACCAAATCCAAAAAGGTACATAAGGGAAAAACAACTCAATTATAAAAACAAGAATGCATTTTCCTTTGTTTTTGTTTCATTTCACTGTCGGTTTTTCGTACTTTTACATTTTAAATTTTGTATGAGGACGGCGATGGCCTATGATGAAAATTATTTCAAAATCTGTCTAGCCTTAGTTTGAGAGGTATTTATTCCATGCCTCAATAACTTTCTGTGGTAAACCAGCGCGATAGTTATCACGCGATGTGTGAAAACTCTTTCTAGCATCGTCACTCTAGGGCGATTCTTGAACAACTTTTGGAGTGCTCTCTGAGAGATTTTAGACTGGAACGCGTGAAACAGCTCTCCACAAGAACTGCAGAAAGTAGTTCAAACACGAGAAATGTGTCATCTATCCTGCAAGTTTCCAGGTCAGATGGTGACGGTACGAATTATCAGAAACGTCTCGAACTTGTTTCACGGCCTTCCGCTGTACGCGATCAAGTATATCGCGATCTCTGACCGGACACAAATTCGCAGATTGGCTAATAAATTTCATTATAGGGCGGGTACAAGTGCCATGAAGAACTTGGAAATGTTCGACACGTATGGATGGAACCACACACAGAAGAGGCGCGAAGTTCAAACGGTTGGCTCAGCCAACTAGGTAGAAGACCAACACAGAACACAGCCGCTCGTCTATTGGTGACCGAAAAATACAGGTAAAAAGTCAAGTGAACTTCAACCTTTGGTAAGTTTTGTGGGGATGACCAATCACAGTAAGTGATTTTTCCTAATCTTTCTGTAACCCTGCGAAAATTTTCAGCCGAGAAATATCTTACATAACGCCAAATTTTAAATAACTCACAATGTCTAAAGTTGAAACCTGAAACATCAGTAAGGCCAGACCGACCACCGTCCACAGCAACTATGCATTTTCAAGTCATTGACGCGCCGCATTCCATGGATTTGCCTGGAACTGCTTGGCTGACGGCGTGAGTGATCCGACCATCTTCGCGGAATTGGGTTCACATCATTGTATCCCCTTGCATCAACGGCTTCGACATGTTAGACTTACACAGTAGTGTTATGAGAAGTTGTACACCCGTATCAACCATGTAGTCGGCGTATCGGTTTCTTATTTAATTTCTGTGTCAGATCCAGGGTCCAGCTGCCACACCGATTTCATACAGTTGGGACCCGTTTTGCTTTAGATGACGCCCTCGTTCCAGGCTCGGTGGCCAGATGCGAATTCTCAGGCTGTTAACCCTTCGCACGGTGGGATGGCCTGGCGTAATCGGCAGTAGAGGATAGGGGATTGCTTTCAACTTGCGACCGCTCTGTAGTCCTAGCAGGGCGATTCCCCTGAAGGCCAGATGCGAACTGCTTGGACGTGAGCCATTATGGCTTCGTCGAGTTAAATTAAACCCCGCACTTCTCTTTAATCTTTGCCGGAACAATGCTCACTCTGCTACAAACGTCGTTCATGACGCTGGTAGTCCCCCGTATTCACCTCGTGATAGACACTACACGCTAAGAATACCCCTGGCTTGATTATCGCCCCGGGGCTGAATTCTTCACAGTTGCTCACTCTGAACTGTGGAATAAACCCCTTAATTCCTTGAGATCGTGCCCATCCTCAGCCCAGTCCAAGTCCAGCCGGCAAATTTACTGGATGTTCCGCTCTTAATTTACTTGAAACGAACTAACGTCGGACTAGACTAGACTTGCGAACACGGGTTAGAATTTCAGTTCATAACCGAGGTGTTACTGAGATCATCATCTGGGATTCTTGGGATTCAGGTTCACCTCTTATTACCTCACTTTCTTGCACGTCCACGCTGATGCATTCTTTAACCTACCTTATTACGGACGCACCCCTTTGCCGTTGGCTTAGGTTACTAGCCGCCGAGCATTTCTCAATGAGGGTTGACGAAAATTTCAGCGTTCGTTTGACGCTTCAACGCTCTGATCACATTTCGTTGTTTTGAATGCATTCATCCTGTGTTCTCCTAATGTCACTGTATCCTCTTTACTGGCTTGGCGGGGCTGAATAGGCCATCCTTGATAGCCCCAAACCTACAATTACCCTAAAACTGCCACTATAGATCGGTTCTAGCTACCAAATTCTACGGAGTAGAAGCAACATGCTGCAGGTCTGTCGAATCAATCCAATAATCACCATAACATTAATCTGGCACCCAAGCCAGACAACTTCTCTGTTGCTTTTCAGATCCCGCACCCGGAGCAGACGGGCCGTTGCTGGTTTCGTCTTCGTAATAGCAATTCCAAATCTGTTAACCTATCATTCCTTCTGGGAACCTGCTGGCTAGAACTGATCCTCCAGTGCTGGCGCGTTCAACCATAATTACGCCGCTCATAGCATTTGATATTCCAACTTACGCAGCTGCGATTGGGCAAAATCGCCATTAATGCTGCCTCCGGAACAGTTCGCGCACCTCAAACTTCCCACCCGTACTGCTCACTAAGATCAAACGCTGCGACAACAAAAACGACAGCATAGAGGATATTCTTGGCTGGAGTATTTAGGAAATGTTTTTACACAAACCTTTTCTTATCTAGTGCAAATCCCAGCACAGCTTCCGCCATCCGCATGTAAATAGAATCACTATTCTTGGGAGTTCCATATCATAAAATATCCTTCAGATAGTTTGAAACAATCTTGACAGATTTTCTCTATCTTCAGCATTTTTTCGGCCGTTCGATGTTGTCAGATACTTGACTTATCCACTCTGCATGATGTTTCGCCCGGTTTTCCAACCATCGTGTTACCCTTGATTTCCATCTCCTTACCTCAACGTTTCCGTCCATTAAGTACCGATCTTGACGTTTGGGAACTTCTGCCATATCTCGACATCCGCTGTTGAGCTCCGGCCATGTTTTAAGCCGGCAATGCGCACATTTAGTGCACTTAACCTCAAAATGACTCGTAGTCCGCTGCTCGCAAACAGTCCCAGGAAACTGTGTGGTCTTGAAAAAAGTTTTTAGCTTTCGCTTTTTACTGGCACACTTGTACTTTCCCCATTGCTTTGCAGCATCTCATTTCACTTTTCAGTGTGCTTCTCCAATAACCCAAAGTTGCACTCATCCCCTGTCCTTTCTGATTTCTGTTATTCGCATTTCCTGTGCATCACTCTTGTAAACATTTGATCTTGCCTCGCGCGTTCTTCTCGCAACCCGAGATATGTACATCATCATTATTATTGAGGAACGATTCAAAGGAGTGGCGTGTGAGGTGCATGGCTGGGGTAAATGACCTGAAAACACTTTTTAATAATAATAATATTGGTATATTTCTCGGAAAGTTCGAGAGACATGGTTGGTTGCATGACCAAATGTTACTGGGGTGTTGCACGTTACATTGAACAAGCAGATAAACATTTGGGTACGAAATGAGAGATAGAAAAACTGGCATATCAAGAGGAACAAAGTGTTTATGCGCACCAACGGTGCGTATCGCAGGTGCGGAGTTCAACTGGACCTTGGTGGCGGGGGTATTTACGTAACTTCCACCCCCGCGAAACGGCCATGTTTTTGCGGGCGTTCAAACCGTTGGACGTAACTCACCCACCCGCGATAACTGATAATTACAACTGTCCACCTCGCGATGACTGGTAACGGTTGCTGTTAAATGTCAGTTGTTATTATTTTTCAACGTGGTGAAAAAGTGATGAATCAGAAGCAGCGAAGCTAGGAGGATAATATTTGTTATTTTGTACAGAAAAATAAAAAATGTCCATTTAGCATGCCAAACCCGTAAAAAGTATTGGGTGTGATAGTGAAAATGACACTTTTGTATTGTTCATTTTCGTTGATGGCTGGGAAATTGAAAATTTATATAAATATCTGTCTGCCCCAAGATAGCGAGGATGTCTAGCTAAATATAATTTACATATAT
>LUCM01007386.1:13163-26245 GCA_008360955.1 Fasciolopsis buskii
CAGTTAGTCTTCCACTCGTTTTTTCGACCGAGAGGATTAGGAGACTACTTCGTCAAGTCTCTACCCATTGATATGTCAAGCGTGATTGGATCTTCGGCTAAAGATAAGCCATCCTGTATATCTCTTTGGGTCATGAAGGGACGCTAACCATCACACCACGTCAAGGTGCAGTCTCGTTTTGAAGGCTGATCGTTGATTCCAGTGCACGATCCCGATTTCCTGCTGCACAGTTGCTTCCCTATTTCCCGAATTTCTTGGCAGGTTTTTTCGAGGTTTTCCCATATGTAATGCATTCCGTCGATTAAACTTAATTTGGATGAAGGTAGTGAGATGGTGGACGGATGTACCTCAAATCAGCTTTGCACTTCCTTACTTCGACGCAGCTGTTTTAAGGAGGTGAACGAAAAGCTTTCGGATCAAACAATTTGTCTCAGTGGGACAACAGAAATTATATTCACAGAATAGGGCCGGGGCCAGTGGACTGTCTATATGGAAATCAGGATTTTGTCGAGGACAATCCTATTGAAACCTTAAATATACGTTCTCGACGCATTGTGGGATTAGAAAGTTGAGCTCCATGATGTGAGGTTGAAGTGTCTTGTTTTCCTTATGAATGCAAACACAAAAAGTTTCGTAAAGCTGAAAGATTTTATTAAGCGATGTAGCATTTATTTAAGATACGTGTTGAATATTTTAGTGGACGCATACATGAACTTTTTATCATGTACCACTATTGTTCAGTAAACTGTTGAGAGCCAGCCCAGCTAGAGTACTAGCTAAGCATTTCGACTCACAATCGTATCCCACTTCCGGCGTAATGATGTTCCATTGAGGATGATTCTTAACAAGAATGAAAAAGCGGTCCAGAGTTGCCATGATTTTCAATGGTAAACTGGATATTGATACTGCACGAGGACTCATTTGAAAAGACTGCTTATCTTAGCCGCATGGTTAGACTTGGACAATGTAAGAAGACCGAATATAGTTGTGGGAGCTGAATACCAATAGGTTTCATGTGTTTTTCATTAGCTTCAATAGTGAACTCATCCATAATGAAATTATCCTTTTTCGGACATTACAATCCTCCCATGAAGTGATTCGATATTTGGGCTTCATTAACTGGGACTTTTCCGTCTTCGACATGCCTACCGCTCTGTTTTTCATACCAACCAAAGTTCCTTTGTTTGTACTATGATTACACCATTATTGCGCCTTGATTCCAGTGATATCTTGAGTTGTACCTTCATTGGTCTTCGAGATCAACTATCTTTTATTTGAAACAGATTTCTGCGCCCGTTGTTCGTGACTTCAGCTGTGGTGATTGTTCGAAAAAGTGCTCAAAATAGACGTTTCTTGGTACTATTCAGCGGTATTGGGCAAGATAGATATTCGATTTGGCATGTCCTTAGTACTACAGCTGACAGGTATTCAATATACTTTTCAACTTGTTTGTGAAGTCTGAGTTCTGCCAGACTGTGGTGAATAGCACCTGTTCTGAGAACCAACCTTCATTTCCTACATGACGTTGGCACAGAAGTTAATGAACTGCACCTGACGCACAGTCGATAGTTCATTATTTGCCTCTGACTGATCCTGCAACTTATCCAGTTCCTCTGCATAATTGTCAAAATGGAATTTCCTGAAAATTTTAAAACTGGCACCGGTAAACCTCGACTTGCCAGCAGAAAGATCCTTTGAGTAAAGGAAATCTCCTAGTTAATAAACTGTATGTGTGTTGTTCAGCATTACAAAGATGTTCTCCATCAACGCTCCTGTCAAGAAAAGAATCTCATTTTCATCGCGGTGTCATCGCAGCGCTTCTCGGACTAGTGATTGTCGACAAATTTCGAAAATATTATCTAGCAAATCGACTCCCGTTTTATAACTACAGTAACCAGAGCATGTCCCGATGTAATTTTGTTCTCAGCTTTGATTTGAGCCTCAGACAAACAGGGAAAGAACTTCCAGCTTCGCTGAGATACCTGGCAGACTGCGGTAAAGAGAATGTAATTTGTCCGGACCAAACGACGTAAGGAGTGTATCGAAAAATCGATGCGCCATGTATTGGTTTTTATTGTGAATGATATAATATTAATAACACAGCGTTGTTGGTAGATGTAATGCGCCAACGTTTCGACTACCGTGGGTAGTCTTTCTCAAGGCAAGTTTTACAATTTGATTGTAAAACTTGCCTTGAGAAAGACTACCCACGGTAGTCGAAACGTTGGCGCATTACATCTACCAACAAGGCTGTGTTATTAATATTGTATCATTCACAATAAGAATGTAATTTGACCTGGAAGGATAGATAGAACCGAGTGAGATTCGGCGATGAAATTCGCTCCTATAAATTTTGGATTGCCCATCAAGTCACCGAGATGAAACACGGAGCGACGGACAAATATAAATCAAGTGCAATCACAAGGTGAACTATATAATAATCGGCGGGGAGCTCGTTCTGTTCACCGGGAGCCCGAATGATAAGTGAGAACAAAGCATCAGCAAAGCGTCCGTTGTGCGATTACAAGAGGCTGTACGAATTCATTTTTTAATTTATTAGTCACGGTCTTCGTCACATGTGTTGCTTCCTTCATATTGTAGCAAGACAAATGATCCAGAACATTGTTTAATAGTATCTTCGAGCATTATGCGTGCCGCTCTGTCTAAGTCAACGCGGGATTTGTGTGAAGTTGGGAGTTTGCCTCAGTTTCACCTGAATCCCACTTCAACCGCTGCTCACGGAATCGGGAAAGTTCGTCAGCCATTGTTGAGGTCAGTTGCCATGTTAGGTGAGCCATATGGGAGTTAAACTACTTTCTAAATTAGAAATTGGGTTGTCCCGATTTCACGTTATAATTTTTCATCTCGAAGTGCCTTTCCCAAAATTCAACCTTGAAATGGTGTAGCCAATAAGGGTGCTTGGCTGCAGATGGACAAATTTTACATGACAGATAAAGTGGTGATGGAGACAAGGCAAATACGCCGGAAGAGACGACTGGCGTTAAATGCGATTCGCCCAGTGCGTCTAGCATCAGCCAGCTACGCCTTTCATTATGTCGCGTGCACATGGACGAAATTGAAATGACCAATCGCCTGCCGGATGTGCATGCATGTGTGTGTGTGTGTATATGTGTGCGTGTGTGACACGTTCCGATCCGGCATACGCTATCGCATTCACAGGGCTGCTTGTGGATGACTTCAATGCACCAAACGCGTTACAGAGATTGTCGAATGAGGGCAATTAAAGGAGCTTTGTATCAGAAATGACGTCGTGAACGCAAGCAGCTGTTTGAAACGCATGGGACCTGGCCACGCACGCGTGAAAGGAACGGGGAGACTGGCGCGGGAGTTGGTCAGTGGACAACCATCAGCATCGCAGAGGGGAATGTACCGTCAACAAGGATCACTTTTCGTATGCCTTCCCTTATCAGACTTCCAGGTTAGTTAAATGGTAAGCTAGCTATGTTGTATGCTTTGGCAACAAATCAGAGATCAACAAAACGTACACGAAAACAATGGCTTCTTTTTCGGCTTACACTGGAGATAAATGTTTAAGTTTGTATTTTTTTTAATCTTGCAGTGGAATTCCCATTTGATTCAACTACCAGGATTTCAGGTTAGTTTTTCCGAATACTTACTTGGCAACTGTAGCACCAAGCACACCGGAGAGACCAATCGCCGGGGGAAGCTTTATCGTCGAGGTGACAAGACGTCTCTTCGATGCACTCCGTGCTGACATGCGAGAACAGCAACGAAGCCTGTATGTCCCCATAACAGAAGTCATTCAGGAAAATGTACGCCTACATGAACAGCTAATCAGTTTTCATCTGGTAACCACTTTTCTGGAAGTGGCATTTTCCCATCGGGAACGATAGAGAAACTTCGCGAAGTGGATGCAGACATCTCTAATGAGCAAACTAGAGTGGAATTAGTAAGTGTGATGAACCAGAAAGTCACCTCTGCAGGATCACATAGTCAACAGCATTGACGTGAATTCCGTTGCAAAGTTTGTGAGAAGTGTGATGCCCCGGTTAATGTGTTGCAACCTAACAAGTAGAATCGATTGTTCGGGAGCGCATGGGAAACTCGCTTTTAAGCGAACCGCCCTGTACGATTTCATTGTCGGTAAGCTATATTTTCATTCAGTGACCTATCAGAATCCTTAAGGAAGAGGAACATGTTCCCCTTCTCGAAAAGGAACAGTATAAGTATAGCTGTATGGCAACGGCTTAACGACACTGCTAAGAACTATGAACGGAAAAGCACTGTCATCGCAAAATAAAGTTACCAATTTATGTGTTTTACAGCCACCGTAGGAACGGACCGAAGAGGACCAAAATGTAAAGAGAAATATTATCTCCCTAGATTTGCTAAATCTAACCATATACCATTTCTATTCTTTTTATTTTTGTCGTATCTTATGGGGCCGTTAGATTTGTACCGAAGTTTGGTACGTCCACACGGTCCATGTAGTTGCTACTGGGAAACACAAAAGCACGGCGTCCGATTAGTAAAAAGGGGTTAAACGATCGATTTTAGAGATTCGGTTATAATGGAACTTGAGGCGACTGAACGGCTGCCGCGGCTGATTGTCGATTCAAATGGACTAACGCAATCGGCTGAAGGGCAGAAAAAGGCTGAGCACGCGTGGACCAATGGTGCACAAACATTAGCTGATACGCCGTAAAACAAGCGTGAGATCACACTTTCGGCATAGACCTAGACTAAGAAACGGTCGCTTTTATAGTCATTATAACTTTGATACTGACCGACTGATTACTGCTCTGTATTTCATTTAAGGTAATTGTGTAGTGCCAAATTGGTCGAAGAATTTAGCTGCATGAAATGCTGAAATTCCTCACTCTCATTTTCTAGTCAATAACCAGAAGTGAGAAGTTCCAGCCGCTTGTGGAAATCTTCATGGCATGATATTCACAAAATCGTGGGAGAACGAAATAGCCAAATATCAGACAAATCATTCAGGTCAAATAAAAATGAATGAAGCCGTCATCAAAGTGCTGTTTACGAATAACCACATTTCACATTACAATGAGTTGATCAGCTAACGAATGGTGAAATCTGTATTTAAACGTCCGATTTTCACAAAACGGAACAGTATTCGCCCATTCATTTGAAGAACAATAATCATCAGAACACGCATCCAAGGTTGTCTCGTTGGAGATAAAACGTCTCATCAGAGGTTCACTCAATGCTAACCGTGACCTAAGTGCCGACTGCCTTTTCAGGTCAGCCATTCCTCTGCTGACCTACGGGCTGTTTTCGGACATAATAAATGGTATAATTGAGACTGTTCCGAACTCTCAAACTTTTCAAGAATGCTTCAACTATGTGAGCTCACCCAGTAGACTCGATCGTTACAGGTGGTTGAGACGACGGAAGCACATGATATCGGTTTATCCCGAACTGTCACTCATTTAGATGGTGCTTATAAGCTGCTTACCCTTCAAAATCAACGTCTTCCGACTCCGTTTATCAATATTCAATGCATTTTAGTCGATCGAAGAGATGTATCATCGGAATGAAATCGATGACAATCCAGAAAAAGATAATTCTTTGCACTGGAAAGTTATCATCCAGCTTGGCCATAAAACACTTGTTCGATATAAGTTGCTGAATTTGCCCAAAAACACTAATCCGGATGAGCTGAAGGCCGCAAAACCGTAGGCTTTCAAAATTAATAGTAACCGTTATTATCAATCTGGTCAAGCTCAAAGCTTATTCATTGGGTATTTTTAAGTGGTCAGAAATCCAGTTCAATCAGAAAATGATTACCCGGTATTGCGCACTGGTCAAATCATCATAAGAAACCGTAAAACCGCTTTAAAGTTACTTCCTGCTTGTTAGCAGTAACACCGGCTTCCAACCGGTTGGTAGATTCCAACTGTAATTTAGCAGCCACGAACCAGGTGGAAATTAACATACATTTCTTTGCTGAACTAAGCCGCTGATGCGGCATACTAAACGATTTGGTTGTCGAAGTGACCCTAAAGGCGTTTGGTCCGAACATTTCAGCCTCCGTTCCGCTACGTTGACCAAGGCTAGATAAATCCGTCGCCACTAGCTGGGTAAAGCAGTCACATAACAAAGATGTCTCAGAACGGACGAAATTCCTCCCAAGATTAGTCTTATGGACACTTAAATACATTGTCTGCATTGTGTACCGTTTTATTCGTATATTGCAAATGGTTTGAGAATGATTAGTAATAATAACTGTCTCAGTAAGTTGTAACGCTCTAGATTCTGTGATGATTATTTCCATGCATAACGAGACTAACCAAAGGATAAATTTGACGGAAACGATCTTCCTGGTCTTTGCATTCTCCTCCGCTTTTTTGTACAATGTGTTCATTAAGTTTTTTGCATAACGTGAGATGATTCTTATCGGTTGTGTATGGGCTCATCTAAGGACACTATACGGGCAGTGTCAATGGCATATCTTTTTCACCATTTTAATCCACTACCTAGGATCGCATTATATTGAAAGATATATCACTCGCAGAGCAGTCATTTTCATCACTGACAAGAGAACTGTTCAGGGACAATGAGAAGCTTAGCTTTGTTAGGTCTGTTCCTCTGAGGACACATCTATTTTTGCTAATGGCTGATTTCACTGGCGGAATTGCAGAGGCTAAATTTTTTTATCGTTCTCGTTGATAAAGTAATTCCTGTTCAACATTGAACTTTCAATTCTAGACAAGCGTTATTGCAATCACGAGTCTTTTTCAGCCACATGCGATCTAGAACACAATGATAACGAAGGAGAGGGTGAGTAACTACTAGATAACTGCACTGCTCAGCAGATAATGGAAGTATGTATTCATCATATGCGGATAAAATCCACTTACCGACAAATATCGTAGATGGCTTCATTGTCCACAAGGAACGTACAATCCGAGTGCTCCAAAGTGACGTGTGTGTTCATTAATGCGTTGTAGGGTTCGACAACGGCCGTGGAAATTTGTGGTGCAGGATAGATACAGAATTCAATTTTGGATTTCTTTCCATAATCCACACTGAGTCGTTCCATCAGTAATGAAGTGAATCCAGACCCGGTTCCCCCGCCAAAAGAATGAAAAACGAGAAATCCCTGTAAACCACAGCATTGATCGGCTGCTTTGCGTATATGATCTAGCACCGAGTCCACAATATCTTTTCCCACGGTGTAATGACCTCTGGCATAATTGTTCGCCGCATCTTCTTTACCAGATATCAGATTGTCCGGATGAAATAGTTGACGATACGTCCCCGTACGTATTTCATCTAGACAGAAATAAAACAATCTTTAAGCATACAATTTACAAGTGATGGAAATCAGCTGCGTTTAAACAGTCCTTCATACTGAAAATGAGTGTTTCCTCTTCGGTTACTCTTTTGGATTATGGTGAATTTGTCAACAGTGACTGAGGAGTCTAATCAAAAACTACGTGACTTTCATAAGAACAAACCGCATCACTTGGTGTGGACATAAAGACTGCTGATTCAGCTACAAAACGTTTTCAATCTTTAAATTATTTCTGTGTGGAAGTACTGGACTAAACCATCGGGCTAGCGGTTACCAAATGATAAGTACAACCAAGGTCACTGAATTCTGCCACAGAATCTGGTCAGAGCGTGTCATTTCGGTTAAACAATAGGTGTTGTATGAACGGCAATTGAGTCCGCGGCTATCTGCGCGCGAAATTGTGCGCATATGATACATCCGATTACAGGAAGTTCAAAACGGCCTGTTGATCAGGCAATCGAATAGAACTTTCGTGAGACTGACGTTATTAAGAAAGCGAAGCGAAACTGCTAATATCACAATCGTCTTTTGCAATGTCACTTAGAATTACCACATTAGCGACAAAAAATATGCAGTCGGTGACTATCTAAGTTGGTTTTCTAAATAAGGAGGCATTTCCCGAGGAAGGATGGTGCTTCCTAAGCTTGACGTTTGAGCCGAGTAAAAGAAATATGCTCAGCATGTCAGTAGAACTTAAATGTAAACAATATCAGGTTGTGACCGATGCCAACTAAAGGGAATGTCTGCCTAAAAATATGATCATCTGGTTAGCGAATAACTGGTCAAATGCGGAGTATCTTCTAATGTTATCTTGAACGACGCAGAATAAGGAGTATAGGGCGGTGTGATTGAAGCTGTCAAAAAGAAACAGGATGGTGAACTGTAAAGTGAGTGAGTATATGATAAAGTACAATGAATAACTATGCATTCAGTCGCTAGTAGTGAAAAAATGGGAGAATTTCGGGTAACTGACTACTGCCACAAGATCAATGTCACTTTGAGAATACTCGAAAAATACTTCTGACTTGCCACATCGCTTGGACTTCAGATGGGTAACGACACTGTCTACGGATTTCTTTCGGAAATTTTCTCTACTCTCTCCAACTCAGACAAAATTATTTAAATGAACCATTGATTCTTGGAAGCACTGGGAAAATTGCAGAAACCCTTCATTTGGAATAGGTGCGATAAATCTTAGAGCTTTCCGAGCAGCTAGCAAACGTTGTTGCTTACAACCATAAATAATGAGACCGGGGACGGTTTACGGTATCTGTAATAGAGACCGTCCCATGAGCATCCAGGCAAGTCAATGAGTTTCTATGTGGAAGTTTTCCATTTATATTATGATATCTGATATCCCTGTAGGAATCACGCGTAATGTGGTAATAAGTTTAATGATTATCAGAACACAATGGAATTGACAAATTGCAGCCGTTCAAACTTCGAACGTGTAAACTGGATTGAGTGATGTAAGTGAAAATCAACAAGCAATGCTATCTCGCTGGTGCAAAACGATTGTGGACAGACTGAACCAAGATGTAGAGAAGATAGGATCGTCGGTCAGATGGGTGAATTGGCGGTGACAGTTGAATGTGAACATCCAAGAGACGACTAAAACCTCGTGGAAGTTTGGACAGATTTTAGTCCAGGCTGAACAACTGCAATGACCAGACGTTCCTGAATCAGGTCGGGCTGGCGAACCTCAAAAGGCCATCTGAGCAAACCCTGGGGCAGGACTCTGATCAGTAGTAAGTCTGACAGTTAAGACGAACTCCCCGTTATTCGTTCTAGTTGAAGGAAAGGGTTGAAAGCAGTCTGATTTTTGTGACACGTTTGGAAATGAGTTGGGCATCGTTGGAAGATCAGAGAAGAAACGGTGAATCCAAAAATTACAGTTGATCACCCTATGAACTAGGAACTGAATCAGCCCTATGTGACTAGTAGACGTGGGTTGTATTTAATGGCCAGGGATCGATTGGCTGTTCATGCTTTAGCATGCGGAGGGGATTGAAATTGATCCAATGTGGCTGGTTGAAAATTCCAGAAGTTGTGACTGAGATACACTGATTTCGAACCAGAATGTAGGGCCTGAATGTTGACTTCTGTGACAGCGTGTTTATGTCACATTTAACTTTTAAATTTGCACACTGGTGCTCACAGATGGGTACTTTAACTTGTTTAGAGTTGATCTCTTTTCACTTCCTTTTGATTAATAAAAGAACACAGCATATCGTCCATAAAACACGTACACCGAGCACGTTTTTATAAATCAAATATTTTGTGAGTAGTGAGGCCTCGTAGGTATTCTGTTGTTGCCCCTGGGTGACAACAGATAAAACTTTCGTGGTACGAAATTGGAGTGATACCTCGATGGTTTCAATCGACGGTCGTGACAGCTGATCTGAACGATTCATCACAGTGTGACGAAGAAGAAAAGGCTCCTTTCAGAGAGCCATTTGGATGCTGAGTGATCAAACGACTAAGGAATCGATGCACCTTAAGCAGGGTCGCAGTTAGCGCCTTCATTTTCAGTCCGAAAATTAGTCCGATAACAGAGTCAAACCGCAGTCGACTTCTGGAGCCAGAAGTCTGTGATGAGTCGTCACACGATTCAAATGATAAAACATCCTAAAGCAACCAAAGGACTCAATCAACCAGAAGTCGTAAGAACGGATAAACTAGACACCTTTAAACAGACTGGTCCACATATGAACCACAAATCAGATTACTCGAAATTACCCTGTGCTCTAATTACTCTCGCCTGGGTCACAGTATGCAAAATACGTCAGACTGATTCGACTTGTTCAGGCGTTGCATGAATTTTTCAGAGCGGATTTCAATAAGACCACTCGAAAATGGAAGAAGAAATGTAGTTTTGTGCGGGATGAAACTTTGCACTTTTGTTTCACAATACTAAACCAGAAAAAGCAATTTAATGTCAGTCATAGGAAACCCACTTCATGAGTGCGAGTTCCCGAATTGTTGACTTAACGAGAAAATTTACTATTCGTAGTATTTTTACGATAAATAAGGAGCAAGTGGCGCTAGGACTGACTACAAGGTGAGAGGGAAACTGAAAATCATGGACGTGAAGTACGAAGTGGAATAGAAGTACATAAGGACATACTAGGTAATTTTGGTAATGGGCCAGGCGACAGCAAACTGTCATCTGCCAAATAAGTTGAGACCAAAAGACATGCGACGATTTTCGGTGTTTGAACACCGTGGTCTTTCGTAGCATTGGTAAAATATGGTGGGAGAAATTTTTTGATTGACTCAGAGGTTAGATGTAATGTACTCGGCCTTGCGGTGCAAACTTTAGAACAAGCACTGAATCAGAGTAGGTTAAGATGATTCGAACATGTTTTACCCCGTTTTACGTTGTTCTGCGAGACAGGTAACGGATGGAAGATATGTTGAGGTGGCTAGTCGATGCAATGATGAAAAGTATAAAATCTTTAATCAGTGGACTAGCTCATGTGGATGCAGTTAGATTACCAGGTTGGAATCCACGAGATCCTCCGAAGAGACGATTGGAGACAATGTGTAATATGACTCAGTGTCGTATTCGTGGCGTCCTTGAGTTCGAAGCCTTTCTTCCTCGGTGTAGTTTTCCAACTGATTATTTTGCAGTTGACCTTCACTATTCCTCTTTTTTACTCTTTCAGGAGCTGGTGCTGAGATGTAGCTGAAATCAGAGTCCATTGTTGTAAGATTTATGGTTGTACAGCCTCAACTGAGCAGGACGTGTGATAATTTATTGAAGGTAAGACCACATTCTCAACATAGGGGCATTTTTGGGCTGATATATGGTTTTGTGAATATTCACTTTATACTTGCCAAAAATAGCTTCATCGTGCAAAGTTTTGCACTTTAGAGCTCCAACTGTTCTTCTACTTACGCAATTCTACACAATGAACGGTGCAATCGCTTGAATGGACCCTAGATTTTCCCGGTATTTGTCTCAGTGGATCTGAGTCAAAAATTTTTAACAGATTCTAGATTGGATGCAAGTGTGATGTGAAATAATGGCAAATGGGTGTACCCAGGACGGTGGCACTTCAAGGCGATCATAGATTACAAGCATCAAATTGAAATTTTGCAACTTGGACCGACCTGGATGAACAAATAACAAACTTAGCTACATTCATCATCAAGTTTCATTTAGTTCACTTACCCTTTGGTCGTCGTTAGGATCATAGGGCAGATGGGGCTTGATTAGGAGCTAAGTGAATGAGCGAGAGCTTGTCACGAAATCAACACTGACGGTGTGGCAACAGTGGCTAACGGAACTGGTACGTGTACGTATGAATTCAGGTGAAATCGGGAGAAAGATATTTCCGGCTTTACTCACCGATAACACTGGGTTCCAGGTCGATGAATACCGCACGCGGCACGTGTTTTCCAGTGACAGTCTCACTGAAAAATGTGTTATAGGAGTCATCTTCAGGCATAGCATGCTTGAAATGCACTTGACCGTCGGCGGGCAGCCCATGTTCGAGACAATACAATTCCCAACACGCATTGCCCATTTGAACACCCGCCTGCCCAATATGAATGCTGATACATTCTCGCTGCAACAAGACAGAACAAAACAAGACAAACAGCCAGAGGCACAAGAAAACCCGTCTTCGGGACATGAACAGCTCATGTCAACAGACAGACAGATGTGCCATCATTTTTTGACTTCACAGCTTCCCACTTCGGGTTTCGGCAACTCGCACAGTCTGTGAGAAGCGTTAGACCGATATCATAGTACTGCGCAAAATCGCAGTCCACTACACTTGCAGCTGGATAACGTACTTCGGGAAATGAGAAATAGACTCATTTCGATTCAAACTGTCATTGACCTCGGATGAATTTGCTTGGGTTTTCTGCCGTCCACATTAACGTCCAGTGGACAGCCAAATATTGCAAGCTTAAAAACCAAACGAACGGAACAACAAAATGTCTAATCTAAACTACTCGGATGAAGAAGGAATTCAAATTCAACAGCAAGAATGGCCGTGGCTCTTGGCCATTTTATCTTATGTTTCGGATCATTCACGTTGGCGGACCACGAAAACCTCAAAGCGGAAGCATCACAGTCCCAAGCAATCCAGTTAACTGATCTAAGAAAACATGCGTAATTTTTTTCCAAAGAAATGTAGTTTATAGCGGGGTATAAAGGCATGTAGGTAGTACATTTTTAGCTAACGTCAAGGATTGCGCATTGGTCAAAGCGATATCAACCCCACTGTGTTATGTCACAACTCTTCAGGAATCTTTGGGTTGATCAAGTTCAGCTTGTTAATGGGCCAACCTGTAATTATACTGAATGTTTCTTGAAGAGTTAAAGCTTACTAAACAAACCAAACAATCCCAGATAATGTGTTTCAGCGCTATGAACCCTCGAGTGGTGAGTGATAAGAAAAATGGAGCATGGACTTCGATGATCTTTGGTCAGGTGGCTCAGTTAATATTTACACGTGCACAGTCAAGGGCTAGCCAGCCGCAGATTTTTACTACATGCCGTAAGCACAATTGTAGTGGAGGCACACGAACAGCTTTTTGTGAACCAGTACGACTGACTGAACACGAAGCAGAGCACTCAGCTACCGTCTGAAAGAAAATTAATTAGATGAGCACAGTCTCGATGCTTATGTTCGCACGATTTACAAAACAGCATACTGTATTGAATACCAAAACGGATTTATTCAGTAGGATTGAAAAGCAGCTAAACTAAAAACTGGAGGGTTTACGCGTAAAACTCGCGTCACAGTTCGGTATAGCACCTTTA